>APFE031221092.1:126547-201553 GCA_000404065.3 Pinus taeda | reverse complement strand
GGAGGAGGAAGCTCGAATTAGTTAGAATAAGGATTCTATATATAGCTGAAACAACAATGTAATGAGGGTTGGAAATTTTATAACAGAAGTACTGTTTTGGCTTATGTAAAGACCCATTTTCAATAATATAAATTAACTTCTTTTCTTCTCAGGATTCATGAAGGATTTTCATGTTCAGAATGTGTGATTTGTTCTTTCCTTAATGTCTTTTACAGTTGCATATATGTGTAATCACTCAGAATTCACTGATTGTGCTCTGATTTCCTGTATGCATGTATGAACTGTGGTTTTATATGAGTTGTGTTCTGAACATCTAAATGCTAAGTGCCCTGACTTCTATGTAAAGGCAATATCATTGTTTACTGAAGTATGATTGAATCCATAGGCCCAATGGAAACTTATGTAATGTTTATCCAGCCTTTATATTTGTCAATGTTGCTACACCACAAGAGTTAGCCATCTTATCATTAGTCAAAATCAATAACCCTTTTGAGAGAACCCTCTCAGGCTAAGGAGGCTAAGCCTTAGTCAAAATATTGGTTTGAAATAGTTACTTGAAGTCTTCCTGGTCCGCAGCCTTCCAGGGTCTGATTTTGAGATAACACACAGAATGGGAGACTCTTGATAGGAAGGCATTACAAACAATACAGTTGTGTTTGGCAACATCAGTGGCATTTAACATTTCAAAGGAAACGAAAATAGAAGGTTTAATGATGGAATTGGCCAAACAATATGAAAAACCCTCAACCTCAAATAAGTTATTTCTTATGAAGTGTTTATTTAATAAGAAAATGTGAGAAGGAGGATCTGTTGCTAATGATTTAAATGAAGTTAACACGGTTACCAGTTCATTAAGTTCTATAGGGGTATATTTTGATGATGAAGTTAGGGATCTGTTATTTTTGTGCTCATTGCCAGAAATTTGGAATGGATTAGTTATGGCTATTAGTAACTATATCTCTAGATATAGTACTTTAAAGTTTGATGATGTTGTTGGTGCCATCCTTAGCGAGGAAATGCAATGGAAAAACTATGGTGATACATTAGGTAATGCTTTGACTGCAGAGACCAGGGGAAGAAAAATGGAAAGAGGGAGGAGCCTAGGAAATCCCAGTAAGTCAAGAAAAAGAAGATCCAAATCCATATCGGGGATAGTGTGCTAGAAATGCAAGAAGAAAGGACACCTAAAGAAAGATTTCAAATCTCAGAAGGGAAAAGAAGGAAATAGACAGGAAGAGAACAATCATGAAGTGCATTTGATAGGTGATGTGTTGCAATATGATTTTATTCTTTCATTAGATATTAGTGATGCCTAGGTGGTAGATTCAGGAGCCTCATTCCATGCCACACCTGATAGGAAACATTTTCATGACTATGTTCAAGGAGATTTTAGACAAGTTTGTCTGGGTGATGATAAACCCTATAAAATCATTGGAATGGGTAAGGTTTTTATAAACAAAAAAATTCAAACCAATGTTTTTTAAAGGAGGTAATACATGTTCCATATCTGAAGAAAATTATAATTTCAACATGGCAATTAGGCGGTAATGGTTTTGTAACTACTTTTATAGAAAAAACTTGGAAGGTCACTAAAGGAGTCCTTGCAATAACAAAAGGAGAAAATATTGGTACATTATATTTATACAATGGTATTTATAATTTTGTTAATGATTCAACCTCCACAAGAGCTGATACGACATTGTAGCATTATAGGCTCGGGAACATGAGTGAGAAGGGGATGAAAATTCTTCACTCAAGAAATTTGTTGTCAAGTTTGAAGCATGTTGATTTGGATTTCTATGAGAATTGTTTTTATGGAAAACATAAGAGAGTCAGATTTATCAGAGTTGGGAAATAAAATAAGAGAAAAAAATTAGAGCTTGTGCATACAAATGTATGTGGACCTACTCAGTTATCATATCTAAGTGGATCTCACTATTATGTTACTTTTATTAATGATGGAACTAAAAAAACCTAGATTTGTTGTATTCAGAATAAATCTAATATATTTGATACTTTCAAGAAATGGAAAGCTTTGGTTGAGAATGAGATAGGAAAGAAGTTGAAGTGTCTCAAATCCAACAATGGAGGTGAATACTACAACAAAGAGTTTGATAACTATTTTTTGTAGCATGGGATTCATAGAGAGAATACAGTTCCATGAACACCACATGAAAATGGTGTGTCAGAAAGGATGAACTTGGACAATCATGGAGTGTGCAAGGTGCATGAGATTGGATCCAGGATTACCATTACAATTTTGGCAAGATGTTGTAGATATTGTTGTTTATCTAATAAATAGAGTGCCTTTAAGTTCCTTGGATGGTGGTATTGCAGAGGAGGCATGGATAGGTAAAAAGGAAACTACTCATTTTTAAAGACTTTCAGTAGTGAAACCTTGATTCAAATTAATAAATAAAATAAAACAAAGCTTGAGGAAAAATCAAAGAAATGTACCTTTATTGGATATGGTGTTAATGATTTTGGTTATCTCTTATATGATTATGAGCATAGATGTCATATTCAATTAAAATTCCTTGTACAAGGATCACATGCAGGGAAATTAATAGGAAAAAGAAAACAAAGAATACACATTGCTTTATGAGATCACAAAAAAAGTAAAGGTTACTGGAAATCATAATGATCAGAATCCATAACAACAACAACAATCACAATACCAACAGGAACCTCAAACACCTGAAAGTTGTGTTAGAAGATTTGCTAGGATAAGTAGACCCCCTGAACGATACTCTCCTAAATTATATTATGTATTGTTGATTGATTCTGGTGAACCAAAAATATGTGAAGAAGAAATGCAGGTAGAAACGAGGAAAGATGGACTCCTTGATGCATAACTAGACTTGGGACTTAGTCAAGTTACCTGCAGGTAAAACAACATTGCACTCTAAATGGATTTATAGGTTGAAGGAAGAAGATGGAGGTAAACAAAGGTATAAGGCTATACTTTTGGTGAATGGGTTTGCACAAAAGAAAGGTTTAGACTTTGATGAAATTTTTTCTCCCATTGCTAAAATAACTTCAACTAGAACTATTTTAAGTTTAGTGGCAGCAGAATATTTGCATCTTGAGCAATTAGATGTAAAGACAACATTTCCCCATGGGGATTTGGAGGAAGAAATATATATGCAACAACCATAAGTGTATGAATTCAAAGGGAAGGAAACATTAGTGTGCAAATTGAAGAATAGGTTGTATGGCTTAACAAAGTCCCCAAGGAAGTAGTATCTAAAATTTGACAGGTTTATGTTTGAACAAGGTTATACTAGATGTCACTCTGACCATTATGTTTATCTTAAAAAGAAAAATGATAGTAGTTAAATTATATTACTTTTGTATGTAGATGACATGCTTGTTGCAGGGTATAACATGCAGGAAATAAATGTGGTCAAAAAAATTGGAAAATCCATTTGCAATGAAGGATTTGGGTGTTGCAAAAAAAATCCTCGGTATGAGAAAAACTAGAGATAGGAAAATCCACAAATTAACATTATCTCAAACTGAGTACATAGAAAAGGTGTTGGAAATATTTGATATGCAGAATGAAAAAACAGTTAGTGCACCTTTGGCTAGCCATTTCAAAGTAAGTAAGGAGATGTGTTCCAAGACTCAAGAAGAGATGGATTATACATGTAAAGTTTTATATGCATAAGCAATTGGAAGCTTAATGTATGCAATGGTCTACACAAGGCTCGATATTCCACATGTAGTGGGATTTTTAAGCCTGTATGCAAACAATCTGTTAGGTTCCTATACCAATAGGAGTCATAAGTTTCAATGACTAAGATTAAGCCTTATAATATTGTACATACCTTTGCTTTCTGCAAATGTTTTCCATATTAAAAGAATTAAAAAATGTAAAGAGGGTATGTCCTAAAATAATAATCAAAGGACAAAAAGAATGAAAATAGGTCAAAAAAATGAAATATAGAACCACAAAAGACAAAAAGAGACCATGAAAGTATGCAAGTCAAACTGCCACAACTATTTACTTTTCATGCATAATAAATGATTATGTGCAGCTTGTTACTTATGCCACAATCCATGATAGTCAAAATGTTTAAACTTGGCTATTTTATACTTTGAATTTTATGTTTATAGGTAGTGAATAAATATGACCAAACAGTGTAATCTTGGTAGATCATTAGATAGGTAGAGTGAATTAAAGGAGCTCATCAGTTTAATCTGAGCCCTTGGAGGATATAAGGTTAGAATTAGATAGCTTATTTCGTAAAGAAAATAAAAAGATTGATAATGGCTTGCCAGCCTAAATGCACCCAAATAAAGTGAAGAAAAAGTAGTAGGATGCGTAAGTGGGTAAGTAGTAGAAAGGTTGCAGAAATATCATGTCATTTGATACAAAAAGCACTTATGTCATTGTTTCAAATGCATCATTTAAATATGCATAAGTGGTAAACAAAACAAAAGAAATGGTTCACAATGTGGTTTACTTATCATCCCCTCATTCATTTTAACCCCCATGACACTCACTAACTTCCCTTCCATAATAAAAATATTAATACCTATAGTTTTTAAGTCAAAAAGGCTCAAATCATTTCTATGACTTTTGGTGGGACCTGTTATCACTCCAGGAAACTCTCCTAAGTTGCAGATCGGAGATGCCTGGTAACATATCATCTTCAATATTGTTCTTAGAACTATTACAATGGATGATGGTTTGGATCAAATCAGATAATAATTTTAGGTCTATTCTCACTCATGACATGCATGAACACCCTCACCAATACAAGGATTTAGACCACTAATGCCCAATAATTTATATATTCAATGGATAGATGTAGAATATTGATTGTACTAGCAGATTGCATACATAAACACATATGAATGGCTAGCTACAGTTAGCAAAGAAGCTTGCAAATCTAATTCATCAAAGCAGAGATAAGATGATAGTTATCTGGTCTTAGACACAAAAGAAAACATGAACAAAATGTTCAAGTGCGAGCATAAAACAACAAAGAGAATGGAAATTGAACATATAATAGCAAAAGAATCTTATATTTCTAGAATGAAGATGAGAAGCTTGAAGGAACAGAGGAGGAACAATCTCTAGAAGTTGAACCCCTATTACATCTAGTTTTCATCCTCTTATAGGCCTTTACAATGCTCCTGAGCTCTAAGAGGCTCGCAATCTTAATCTATCTGATCTATCTTGTTAAGTGATTGATTCCCTCAATAGGCAAGCATGGCTCAGAGCTTTTCTGCTTCTGACAGAAGAGTAACTGGTTTCAGATATTTTGGGCAGTTTGTTGCATTATCTGGGAGCTCTCTCATGCCAGAGATGCCCCATGATCATTTTTTTGCTCTAGATGTGTTGTGTTGTGGTTCCATGATCATTTCTGGTTTATTTGGCTGTGTTGCACTATCTAGGCTCCCTAATCAATTCTGTTGCAGGTTGCATCATGTTGTGTTGTCACCTTGCCACTTCCAGCCTTTTGTCTCTATCTCGTAGCCTCTTTGTCGGTTTGGGGAGGAGTTGCGTGTGTTGTTGCCCTTTAAATGGTTTAACAATGCATGCTTTCTATTAAAATAGAATAATGCTGCCCTATTATGGACCTCTGTTGAAAATAATTAATGTTTATGTTTTAAACAGAAAACATAGCAACACTGAGAAAACCCCACCTTCGCTGTGTATTTTGGACTCCAATAGTCCTTAAAAATGACTTATTCTCCTCTTGGGTTCCCCCTCATAGTGATAACACATCTCCACCGTTGATCAAGGAGTCCTAGATCCAACGTGGTGATCCATTTTGAGCACCTCTTTTGTATTGGAGTTAATCGTCCGATGAGGGTGGTTTTCTCTCTCTTCATCTTAGACACGTGGCAGCCACTATATGGCATCAAGCAGAGCTTAGCCTAAACCACTTACCACCCACGCCCTCCCCAAAATCTTGCATGTTTCATGATTTCTTTGTGTTTCAAAAATGCGCCAAAACATTGAAAATCATTAAAAATGGACTTTGACAGACTTCAAAAATTATATTTTTCACTTCCTGGACCCTTTCAGGTTTGGGCTCCATTGCTATTGGCACTAGCCAAGGCTCCCTTCGTATTTTCATTATATACTGAAAATACATGAATACATTAAAAATGGCCAATTCGCAGACTTCAAATATTATAAAACATCATATATAATGCCATCGGGTCTAGTCATTAGGTCGCACCATATGTATATGCAAAGGCCCCACCCCATGGTTTCTGGTGATAGCAATCCAGCGATGTAACGTGGGCCATTGATTTGCGCGTGCGATTGACAGTCCATGTTTAATCGCCGTTAGCAATCGCTCATTGCCCCTAGTCTGTGCCAATAACCACCAACTCACCTCTGTCGATTATGACCTACCGACCCAATCATCGGCTATCATTGATTAGTGGTGTCTTGAGTCGATTTCCATTGCCCGCCTGTGACGATCGGATCCACCGATGCGATTTTCCACTTAGATCTGGGCCATTTTAAGCCTGGGATAATGGTTTTTTTTTATTTTGAAGTGTTTTAGACTCCCGATAGTGCATTTCTGCCCTTCCAAGGGCTCTCCTCCCTTGCTTGTTTTGATCTTTGGATGATATTAAGCACTTTTGAAGACTTAGGGAGTGTTTTGGAGCTTATTTTGATACATTTGCATGATTTTAAGCAAACTTTGGAGACTTTGGAGTGTTTTGGATCCATTTTTGGGCCAAACACCAACAAAGGTAACATTGGCTCCTTTTGGGGATGAAAGCCTCCCTGTGAGGTTTCAAGAACTATAGAACAATGCCTTTCCTGTAAAAACCAAGACCAAATATTCCTCCTAGTGTTTATTTGGGCATGGAGTCTATTTAGCATGAAATAAAAACTTGAAAACAACATATTTACAATACCAAGTCTTGAAAGCCTTAACGGAAATAAATTTCAAAGAATAACCCATTGAATGGGCCATAAAAAACATCTCCTCCTTCCTTTAATTCATTCCTTTTGAGAAAATAGTCACCAAACTGAAAATTGACCATTTTTACCTTTCTATCAAAGGTTTCTTTCTCTTTGTCAATGTGTATATCAAAAAATTCATCAAATCCTTGCAAAAGCCTATTAATTTGATCATCGTCTTCAAAAAATTTCCAACATTTGACATTATCAGGGAGAGATGGTCTATATTTCACCTCCTCTCTGTATTCTTTCAGCCTTGGATGTTTTTCTTGGTAGGTTGTGTATACCTGTTGAATGATAAGGTTTGCCTCACACTCTGCTATGTCATTTGTGACCTGAAACTTAATATAAAAGATGAATCAATGCATTCTTGTGTGGGGGACACAAGGACTTCACCTGTTCCTGTAGCTTCCTTAAAGCAAGCCCTAGGAAAGAACATGTCCCAAATCTATGGCCCTTCTTCCTCTGTGATCTGGAAAATTGGTTTTTTAAGCTGTGTAGAGGCCAACTGATAAGGCTTGGTAATGTGAAGACCGAGCTTATCCATGACAGCTGTGGGCATTGGATTATGGCTGGCTCCATTGTCCAGAAGGAAATTATGAAGGATTTTATCATGAATAGTCAGAGAGACATAGAATGATGGGGAGATGTCTTCACAATTTTCAATCATTGGGCTGAGAATAATAGCTGGTTGGTCATCTTGCAGATTTACATAGTCAATGAAAGCTTGGATGGCATTAGGCTCAAGAACCTCAAGGATAGATTTCTTAAAGGACTCATTCTTCACTGGTTCAATTAGGGCATAGGTATTCTTGGCTTCTGAATTTCTGATTGAAAACTGAAAAAAGAATGGGACTTGTCAAGGCCTCTTACCTCTATGGCTGGAGCTTTGAGGATGATAGGATCAACTGCTGGTTTCTTCTGCTTATTAGCTTGTTGTTCTGTAGGGACAACATCTTTATGAATAGGAGTCTCCTTGATATTATTCATCTTTGACCTCAAATTATATCGGTGTTGATATTCAGTTTATAGAATAGCTTCACCATCCCACTCTTAGCTGATCTGGTCATTGAATAATGACTTCCCATATGCAGCTTTGGTTAAAAAGGTGGCACTACCTTTGCCTTCCATATAATGGATCTCATCATCTTCTTCAAACTGCTCTTCTTCCATAACTGTATTTTGTAAAAGAGTCTTCAACTTTTGGTCTTCATTGACATCTTTATTTCTTTGCACAATCTGCAACTGCTCATTTTCTCTTCTATATGAATTTGGATTTGGAGGAGCAAAGGTATTAGGAGCCCTTCCTTTCCAAGAATGTTGCTCAACCTTTAATTTGGAAACTTCAGAGGATAATGACTCTATTATCTTGGCCATTTTATCAATCTTGGGATCTGAAGATGATGAAGGCTCGCCCCTCTGTCCCCTTCTATCAGCATTACCTTTGAGCTTTTTTGTAGCCATGATGTTTGATTCTACTTCTAGGGCTGCATCTTTCATTTCAGCGAAAGAAGCACATCACCTCTCCCTGAGCAGTAAACAAAAGTCAAAATCAAAGGTGCTGGCATAGATGAGTCTAGCAGAGGTAGTGGTTAGTTTCACTTCAGTTCATATCTTGTTGTACATGCAGTTAAATCTCTTACTAAAATCATATAGCAGCTCACCATTTTTCCTCTGTAAGTTCCCAAACTCAGTGTGGTAGTAAAGGAGATCCTTCTTATCCCCCCAATGCCTTAGGAATGTATCATCTAAGGCCTTAATATCTGCTATAGATGTTGGGGTCAGTGCCCTGAACCATTTTCTAGCCTCTCCATCTAGGCTCTAGATAAAGACTTTCATCCAGACATCATCTTCACTAATGTCCATGTTATTAGCATAGCTATAGAATGACTCAAGATTTTCTTCAGCTAAAACACCTTCAGTTCCAGTGAACTTAGGCATATACTTCTAATATTCTCTAGTAGGCATAGCATTCAAAGGAGTGGCAATATTAGAGGTCCATACCTAGCAGCTATGATTCTTTCCATTTTGGTAGCTGCTTGTGGACCTGCCATAGCTGTGGTGGCTAAAAGAGTACTGGGAGTTTGAATGATAGAGGGCTAAGGAGTGACTGATAAGACTAAAGCAGTATGATGGATAAGAGGTGAGGTTTCCTTTGGGCATACAACAAAAGGAAAACCTAAAGAATAAGGAGCTTTATGAATCTCTAAGAGTTTTTCTTCACTGCTAGTATCTTGAAGAGATATAGGAGATTGTTTAGGTTTACCTGAACCTGATGCTCCTTTTTGCAATACCTTTCTTTCTTTGATGATCTTTTCATGGTCAGGTATTGGGTCAACTTGTTACTTCTGAGGATTTCTCTGAGTATGCCTCACAAACTAAGCCAAAAATATGAAGTGGAGTCGCTAGGAGGTTTTGCCTCTAGTAGGGTCACTAGATAGATGATTACAACCAAAAAAGTGCTCAGAC
This sequence comes from Pinus taeda, assembly GCA_000404065.3. NCBI lineage: Eukaryota > Viridiplantae > Streptophyta > Pinopsida > Pinales > Pinaceae > Pinus > Pinus taeda. The sequence continues at coordinate 192,144 of APFE031221092.1, read as the reverse complement.
GTTGTCTATCATCAAAGTTGGATCTATGTCATTTCCTAGGGAAGTTGAACTTCAGTTTCCTCTCCCCCGCAGCAGCGCCAATTATGTTATCACTCCAGGAAAATCTCCTAGGTTGCAACTCGGAGATGCCTAGTAAAATATAATCTTCAATATTGTTCTCAAAACTGTTGGAATGGATGATGGTTTGGATCAAGCCAAATAATCATTTCAGCTCTATTCTCACTCAAGACATGCATGAACACCCTCACCAATACAAGGCTTTAGAACACTAATGCTGAATAATTTATAGATTCAATGGATAGATGGAGAATACTGACTGTACCAGCAGATTGCATACATAAACACATATGAATGGCTAGTTATAGGCAGCAAATGAGAATACTGACTGTAATCGTAGATGCATATATAATAACACATATGAATGGTTAGCTACAAGCAGCATAGAAGCTTGCAAATCTAATTCATCAAAGAAAAGATAAGATGACAGTTATCTAGCCTTAGACACAAAATAAAACATGAACAAACTATTCAAGTGCAAGCATTGAACAACAAAGATAATGGACATTAAACATATAATAGCAAAAGAAGCTTATATTTCTAGAATGAAGATGAGAGGCTTGAAGGAATAGAGGAGGAACAATCTCCAGAAGTTGAACCCCTATTACATCTAGTTTTCAGCCTTTTATAGGCCTTTTACAATGCTCTTGAGCTCTAAGAGGCTCGGAGTCCTATTCTGTCTAATCTATCTTGTTAACTGATTGATTCCCTCAATAGGAAAGCATGGCTTAGAGGTTTTCTCTTTATGATAAAAGAGTAACCGCTTTTAGATATTTTGGGTAGTTTGTTGTGTTCTCTGGGAGCTCTCTCATGCTAGAGATGCCCCATGATCATTTTGTTTTTTCTGGTTGTGTTGTGCTATGGTTCCATGATCATTTTTGGTTGATTTGGTTGTGTTGCGCTGTCTAGGCTCCCTGATCGATTTTGTTGCAGGCTGCATCATTATGTGTTGTCACCTTTCCACTTCCAGCCTTTTGTCTTTGTCTCCGGGCCTCTTTGTCAGTTTGGGGAGGAGTTGCATCTGTTGTGGCTTTTTTAGTGGTTTAACAATGCATGCTTTCTGTTAAAACAGAATAGCACTGCCCTATTGTGGACCTCTATTGAAAATAATGAATGTTTATGTTTTAAATAGAAAACAAAGAAACACTGAGAAAACCCTGCCTTCGTTGTGTATTTTGGACTCCAACAGTCCTCAAAAATGGCTTATTCTCCTCTCAGGTCAACCCTTGCAGTGATAACACATCTCCACCGTTGATCTGGGAGTCATAGATCCAACGGTGGTGATCCATTTCGAGCACATCTTTTGTACTGGAGTTAATTGCCTGATGAGAGTGGTTTTCTCTCTCTTCATCTTGAACACGCAACAGCTGCTATATGGCATTGGGGAGAGCTCGGCCTAAACCACCTACCGCTCATGGCCCACCTGAAATCCTGCTTGTTTTGCGATTTCTTTATGTTTCAAAAATGTGCCAAAACATTGAAAATCATTAAAAATGGACTTTGTCGGACTTCAAAAATTATATTTTTCACTTCCTGGACCCTTTCGGGTCTAAGCTCCATCACTGTCGGCACTGGCCAAGACTCCCTTCGTATTTTCATTATATAACGAAAATACATGAAACACATTAAAAATGGCCAATCCTTGGACTTCATTATAAAACATCTTATATAATGTCATCGGGTCCATCATCGGGTCACACCATATTATATGCAAAGGCCCTACCCCATGGTTTCCGCCAATAGCAATCTGGCGATGTAACATGGGTCGTCGATCTGCAAGCACGATCGATGGTCCATGTTTAATCGCCAATCACAATCGCTCATTTCCCTTGGTCTCTGTTGATAACCGTCGACTCACCTCTGTTGATTGTAACTGATCTGGATTTAAACAGGAACTCAACAAAATACAGAGATAACCATAAAGGTAGATATGCAGTGGAAATAATACTTCATTTCATTAATGGAAAATACTAAAATATGCTTACAACCAAAAATGTAAACCAACTAGCCAGGGTGATGGTAACTTATCTCTGAGAAGAGATGTGGCGGCTACATGCCTCTGAAATGTTTTGAACTGTGTTACAAGGAGGCTCAAAGGCCTATTTATTGTCGAGAAACAATGTAAAACCCTTCACATTCCAAAACCTAACCCTAGAAGATGAAACGCCAAATTGTGGGCCCCGTTTTGGGTAAATTGGTACATCAATTTCCCAGGGTTGTAACTTTGGCATACGATCTCCGTTTGACGCGTATGATAGCTCGTTAGAGAGATCTATCTGAGAACTACCACTTTGGGAAGGTTAACATTAGTCCATTGACCCATGTTGCCCCTAGATTTCCCAAAAAACGTCGTTTAGGGCCTCAAAACTGCTCCAAAAGTTCAGGACCCGAAAAACTGCTAAAAATAGTAAACTGTGCTACAATTTAGGAAACTGAAAAGACAGAAAGAGACAGTTGTGGGGGTCTAAATGGGATAGGTGGGTGGCCACCAACATCCACCTAGATCATTCCTCCCCCCTTAGGAAGCAATGGTTCCCATTGCATTGAGTTCCTCCATCTACTGAACTTGTCCTACAATCTCTGATGTGTCCAGTAATGGTGGGAAGCATGGTCGACGACGATCCACATTGAACACTTGGTGCAAACAAAGGAATGGAGGAATGATGTGCTCCAAAGCATTATTCCCCATAGCCTTGGTACTACTGTAAGGACCTTGTCGAAGTGGTTTGAGCTTCTGATGGGTTCTGGTAAGGCGTTCTTTTTGTCGATGCAACTAGACTTTGTTGCCCACCTGAAACTTGTGTGGTACCCCTATGGGTGAGGAGAAGTTGTTCCTGTTTTCTGTCATGACCGTATCCCTTTGTTACTGCTGCTGTGTGGAGGAACCCTTTTTGGGGGTCATGGATGTGGTGACAATCTTCCCCTTACTTTGGGAGTGAACCAGATAGATGAATTTCCTAGTCTGGGAGATGAGCTTGCTGCCTTTCTTAGTAGTGATCAAAGATGTGGCGATAGGTGGAGATACCTCCGATATCCTGTATAATGAATTATTCAAAGAAATAATGACAACACGAGGCCTTGACTCATACACAGCATGTCGCCTCCATAAGTATGGCTGGCCTAATAGTATATCACAAACATCCAAAGGTGTAACATCACACAATACCTCATCTATGAATGGTTTGATGTTGTAGGGAAGGCGACATTACTGGTGAACTTTGAGCTCTCGTCCTTCGTGAAGCCACCTAATACTGTACGGTTGCGGGTGTGGTGTAGTCGGTAGGCCCAACCACTTCACGACCTCTGCTGAAATAAGGTTCTTTTGGCTGCCACTGTCGACAATGAATTGTAGCGGCAAACCCTTCACCCACATCTGTGAGCGGAAAAGACGTTCCCCCTCCTCTGGCTCTTCGGGGTCATTCTTCTGGATCTTGGCAGTAGCAAAAATGGCACTGGGATCCACATCAATGATTTGCTTCCCTTTTCCATTCCCCTTGTCGGGTTCTAGCTCAGGGTCGGAACATGCATCTGATTTGGAAGCCTTCAACTCAGCCACCAGTGACTGCTTGGTCCGACACTCACTTGTGTTATGAGTGGGACTCTTGTGGAACTCACACCACTTTCCTTTTTCCTTCTTCGGTTTCATGGTGTTGTTATTTTCTTGCGGCTTCGGCGGGTTGTCTTGGGTTACCCTGCCTTGGCTTTGTCCTTTTGGCTTCGGATTTGCAGATCCAAAGTCTCGCCTCTTTTGTTTGAACTTTTGCTCGATTTTGACAGCATATCGGTATGCTTTGCCGAGTGAGGAGATTTTCAAGAACTCCATCTCTTCCTGGATGTATCTTTGTAGGTAGCCGCGGTATTTGAGTACCATATGCAGCTCAGAATCATTGATACCCAACTGTGTGCGAAGGGTATGAAAAATGTTTGTGAACTCCGACACATCTTGGTCTCATCCCTGCCACAGTGTGGTCCATTTGATGTATTTCTCCTCATAGCTTTTGACAGGGTAGTATTTCTCCTTGATGGCATCCCGGAATGAATCCCAAGTGGCTGCGGCTGAAAATAGTGAGCCTGTGCTTTCATCCTTCTGCTCACTGTAGGTTTCCCACCAGTCCTTGACGTGGGGGGCAGCTTTGAGAAGAGCGAAAACAATCTTTTCTCGACTTGAAAATTCATGAACAGAAAAATAACCCTCTAGCAAATTTAACCATTTATCTACGACATCTTTGTCTATCATACCCTTGAAGATTGGGATTTCAAAATTAACTTGTACCTTAAAGGGCGTGGCATTTCCGGAGTAGCTGCTGGAAGCTGATGCGTCACTTCTGGGTAGCCGTTGAAGGATCTGCGCAAAGTTGTCCATCATCACATTCCGTTGTCGCTCGAGGGCTTCTTCGAGCAATATTTTGATAGGATCTCCTACCCCCTCGTCTTTCTTCTCATCCGCCATGGGAGGCCATCGGGATTTGCGAGGCTGGTCTTGCAACGGTTCGACCAATTCAAGCCCGAACTCCTTATATCCTGACCTCGTTGGGGACATGCAAAGAAAAATAGAGAAAAAACAGACCGCTCTGATACCACTGATCCGGATTTGAATAGGAACACAACAAAATACAAAGATAACCATAAAGATATATATGCAGCGGAAATAATACTTCATTTCATTAATGGAAAATACTGAAATATGCTTACAACCAGAAATGTAAACCAACCAGCTAGGCCGATGGTAGCTTATCTCTGAGAAGAGATGTGGCGGCTACATGCCTCTGAACTGTTCTGAACTATGTTACAATGAGGCTCGAAGGTCTATTTATTGTTGAGAAACAATTGAAAACCCTTCACATTCCAAAACCTAACCCTAGAAGATGAAACGCCAAATTGTGGGCCCCATTTTGGGTAAATTGGTACATCAATTTCCCGGGGTCGTAACTTTGGCATACGATCTCCATTTGACGCGTATGATAGCTCGTTAGAGAGATCTATCCGAGAACTACCACTTTGGGAAGGGCAACATCAATCCATGGACCCATGTTGCCCCCAGATTTCCCAAAAAAACGTCATTTAGGGCCTCAAAACAGTTCCAGAAGTTCAGGACCCGAAAAATTGCTAAAAATAGTAAAGTGTGCTACAATTTAGGAAACTGAAAAGACTGAAAGAGATAGTTGTGGGGGTCCAAATGGGATAGGTGGGTGGCCACCAACATCCACCTGGATCAGTAACCCACCGATCGCTGATTGGCGGTGTCTTGCGCTGATTGCCACTGCTCGCCTGTGCTGATCAAATCCTCCAATGCGATTTGCTACTTAGATCTGGGCCGTTGATTAGCTAGATCTGACAACGGCTGTGCCTTCTCAGTTTTAAGCCTTCGATAATAGTCTTTTTGTGATTTTAAAGTGTTTTAGCCTCCCGATAATGCATTTCTTCCTTTCCAAGGGCTCTCCTCCCTCGCTTGTTTAGGTATTTTGATGATCTTAAGCACTTCTGAAGACTTAGGGAGTGCTTTGGAGCCTATTTGAATTCATTTGCATGATCTTAAGCAAACTTTGGAGACTTTGGGAGTGTTTTGGATCCATCTTTGGGCCAAATTCCAACAAAGCTGACAGGACCGGACCCTCAGCTTGATGACTTAAGAAGGAAAGGTGTTAAATTTCATCATAATTCATTCATCCCCTTCACAAAACCCTTTTTCCTAAGGTTAAGTTCTTTTGCATAGGAAAACCCATTGATAAACATGTTTTATGTAAAAAAACCCACCAAATACATTTATCCTAAGTACTAGGTATGTGGAAAACACATAACATTTCATGTACCTAATTATAATACCCCTTCCACTCATTTCACCTCATGTTAACGTTTTAGTTAAATATATAAAAGTCCTCGATATACCCTTTACCCCGTATATATTTAACTCCCTTATACAAAATAACCCCACCCCTTAGTTTAGTTATAAGCTATGTTACTACCCCTTATCCCACTAAAAAACATTAAAACCCTGCCCTCAGTCCCTAAACCCTCATTACAGTCTAGCCCGATCCCCTAAACCTGGATTATTCCTTAAACTAATCCCTAAGCCACCACAATTAAGTCCTCAGGCCCCCCATTAAATCCCATCACACACCCCCGTGCAAGTCCCATCTTCCTATCCTTGTTGATTGTCCCCCCTCCACATCCAATGACTCGCATCCATATTGGGTTGACCCGACGTCTGCCCTTTAACCACTTGATAAGGTGGTTTTCCCCTGGCCCCTGACACTAAGTGGAAAATGTTGAATGGAATCAGGTGACCCCCCCCCTTAATACCACCCACACCACAAAAGTGGTGTGATGGACCTCCCAAACCACTTTCCCCTTCCAACAGAAAACCGTCATTGTTCATCAATTAATGAACCTGCCAAAATTAACCATTTTTCCTATAAAAGCCCATTTACCCCATTTTTCACTATTTTCGCGCATTTTTCCTTTGAGAACTCAGAAAGTCATTGCAACCCCTACAAATAGCCAAATTGCTCACAAACCTCCATCATTGTTCCACAGATGCTGCAAACAGCCCAGCTCGTTCAGTAGTTTATACCAATACCATATGAACCTCTGCAACCACCTTCAAATAGGTATTTGACCATGGAATTCCAACTCCATTATCAAATTCAGAGTCAGTTCACCCTCATGACACTGTTATTTAAGTAAAAATTATCAAATTTACTGAAATTTTAACACTGTGAGCCATAAAAAACTACAAAACTTTCATTGCCCTGAAAATATGAGTCACCCCCCACACTCAAATCCACAAGAACTGAGTATGGCTGCCCAAATTGCAATGGATGTAAGGCCCATCACTACACCTCATTTAGACGTAGACCACCTTCCTTTAGCTGATAAAGATTTTCAAATAAAAGATACCTTTACCCAAGGGTCCCCACTCAAAGTACATTGCCAAAGTAGGGACAAGTTCTGAACCATGCTGATGAAATTGGCCTTTGGGAGTCAAAAGTTTCCCAAGTACCAGTTCCCCCAAGCCCACTTTTTCCCTGAGATTGTTCATATGTGCTATGCTTTCTATGCCCCTGGTCATAGAACTGTCATGCCTCATGACCATAAGGTCCTTTTCACCATCACTGTTGATTCTATTAATGAAATGTTGTAGCTCCAAGTAGGGCGAAACCTAACCCCACTTTCAATTGGAGATTTGTTGGACCTGCATCCTAAACTTAGCTCTGCAAAATTAGCCCAACTATTCCAAACCTTCATTAGAGAAGAGAGACACATTCCTAAGGACTCCCCCCAATATGTAGCTACTATTTTTTCCCCATGGGCCATACTATTGTAGCCATGATATCTTTTATTTTGGGGTACACCACTAGTGAAAACATTAATGAGTTAATCCTTGCCTTCATGTCCATCTACAATCCAGGACAACCTCCTGCTGTCATTTATGACTATGCCCAATTTATAGCTATAGGTTACATGAGCAATTCCTTAGAATGAACATTGAAAGGGTTTTCAAGTACTCATCAGTTTTATACCATATGTTCTTCTATTACCAACCTGATAAGTTCCCCTTCACCCTTCAGAAGATGGACACGAAAGGTCAACCCAGGTCAGTCATTTTTTGGACCCCATTGATCCACCAACCTAAGTCTCCATACCCTTATTCTAATTTTATTGATTTATTTGTACATCCAGCCATGATAATGTTGACTGGAAGCCCTCCTCCTCGAATCAGTCCAGAGATAGAGAGAGTCCTTCAATTGTCTAAACAGGCCAAAGTGGGTGACTGGTACCTTTACTAGAACCATACAGAAATCCGAATCTATGGTTGCATGTTGGCACCATACAAGCTACCAAGATACTTCCCAATGAGGTTGTTTGCATTAGAATACTATAGACAAATCATCAATGCAGTTGAAGTAAACTTCGTCAATGCCAAGAAGAAGGCCAATTTCAAAATAAAATACCAACTAGGCCCCTTCATATGCAACTCTAGGGAGGTAGAGAAAGAAGCATACCTAATTCCGTAGAGAATGAAGTTCAAAAGGAGTTTTGTCTAGAGATATGATCCTTTGGAGTTCATCACAAATAACAGACAAAAGTTCAAGCTAGGACCTTTCATCCACCATCCCATACCTGAAATAGAAGCATATGAAAATCAAACATAATGGGTGGAGGGTAGCCTAGTAGACCAAGACAACACCATAGTAGATGTAGAGAATGCTCTAATTGATTTAGAAAAGCATCTTCATGAAAACTCTTTTCTGTGGGTACCAGAAGAACTAGAAAGAACCATGAGTACCCCTCCAGTTATATAGACTCCTCAGAATGAGGAGAAGATCCCAAAAAGAAATAGAGAAGGGGCTTCCACTTCAGGAATGGCCACCTCTGATGGGCAACAGGAATCAAACAAGAAGCAAAGGCTAAATCTAGCCTTTGAGCAAGAGTATATTCAAGACTTAACTAAGGTCACAAACATAGGATTAGAAAGGAGTAGGCCTACCACTCCATTTGAAGGCATGCAAGAGCCTTCCACATCACAAACTCAGATGTTGGAAAGGAAGCTTAGTTTTGAAGTATCTTCCTTTAGAATGCCTGTTGACAAAGACCAAGATATCAAGGAAGGATATAAAGAAAACAAAGCTAGAACTGATAGGCTTAAGGCCTAAACATATGCTCAGTACCTCAAGCTCACTCCCACCAATCAAACAAGGCTAATGTCATCCTTTGACATTAAAGAGGGAAAGTTGCATATGACCTTTGTGAAGCCTACAATCTAGTAGCCAAAGACAACATTAGATTTCAGAAGGGTAGATTTTTAACTGTTGGCAAGGGATATTCAAACCATAGACCAGATTGAACTACACAAATAGGATGGAGAGATGATATACTCCACCCTTACAGGTAAATCCATAGTTTCCCATTAGCTCTAGAACTCTCTAAACAACAACTCAGCTCAATTCTAGTTAGAGAAGGTCTCCTCACAGGCCAAGGATACCAAGATCAAGTCCTTAGAGGACTTAGTGATGGAATTGGGACACAATCTCAAGGATATAAAAGCTACAGAGAAACTTATTAAGAAGAAAAATGATGATATTGCTTCACTTAAGAGGTAATTGAAAATACCCAAGCTGCAACATCCTCAAACTCTAGAAGTCATAGAGAATCAAACAGAAATAGAAAAGGAAGTGGATGCTTTGATCCAATTAAAACAAGCAGATGTGGCCACTTCTTTAACAAATTTTATCCCCACAGTCTCCATAGTAGTGCCATCCACACTAGCAGCATCTTTGGCACCTACAGCTCCACTTGCAACAACCTTGCTAGCAACAACAGAGTCTAGATCAGTAGCAGGTGTATTAGGAGAAAAAGCAGCAGAACTAGTCAAAGCCATGGAAGAGATGTCTATCCAGGCTACTGAAATGAACAAGTTAAGAGAAAAAGTTGCAAGATTGGAAATAGATTGCAAGCTTGCCCAACTGAAGTAGAAAGAAGAAGCACAAAAGGCCTAAAGAGTGGGTGAGAGAATCAAAATCCTAGAGAAGGATTTAACACTGGAGAAACCACTTGGAAAAACCAAGGAAATGCTTTGGGCCAATATCATTGACTCTGTCAATGATATTTGGCCATCAATCCAAGTTATTTTTGAACAAATAGAGTTGGTAAAGATAGCTACAAAAGTTATCCAGAAAGTGAAGGAGGAGTTGGGAGATAAGCCAGAGGATGCAAATAGACTCATCCACTTCCTCAACATCAAGAATAGATATGAGCTCCATGAGCTAAACATAGAAGATATAATTGTTACCATTTTAGAAATAAGGAAGGTCCTTTCCAAAAGGAACCTTATGCTTAATTTGGAAGAAAAGTGCCACAATATGCAAGTAACCATTGATAGGTTCATGGCTAAATTCTAGATTTTAAGGGAGAAAGATCTTTGAGTCCTATGGTTATAAATGAAAAGCTCATGACACAGTTGGATTATGGTGATAGACTCAGAAAATTAGCTAAGGAACAATCCATTTCTTCATCCATTAAAGCCTTGCCAACAAGCAAAGTGTTATATGACACATTTGAGAACTTGTTTTTCCTTGAGCATGAGGTAAAACATTTGTTCCTCAACAAACCCAATTTTGCAAAGTATATTAAGGCTGATGAAATCTAGAGTATAATGGTGAATATAAAGTTACCTGATGTGGAATGGTGGGAGAAAATGACAGATTTACCATGATAAATTTACAGCTGAAATTTACAACACAGTAAAAAAAACATCCAGGTAAAATAGGTAAAAACAACAGAATAGGGTCAAAGAGGAGCAGGGTCAAAGAGTATCAGTTGAAATATGAAATTAAAGAATATTCTAGCATGAAACTCCACAACAATAAGCCAACAGAAAGGGCTACACTTCAACAATAAAGGCGAGCACAACCAAAATAAAAGGGATAACTTGAAACAATTCATTAGTTGTCTCTATCTTCTTGCAAGAAGATAGTTGTATTTCCTAGATTTAATCTCAAGTTGTTTTGAGATATTTTGTAATAATTTTTTGTATAAATTATTCACAATTCGAAGTATTTAGGGCGGATTCTTAGACATTTCTATGGTTTTCTTGATCAAACATTGTAAGCTATTGTATCGTTGTTGGACCAACAAGCTGGATTATTGAATAAAGCAAAGACACTTCACTGGATTCATGTGTAGTGCAAAATACACACAAGTATCTTCTTCATGTTGTCATTTTTCTTTAAAATTTGTTTCCATAATATTAAATGTAACTGAAATATAAATGCTTTAATATGGAATGATATCTTAGAACTTGCTTCACTGCACTCTGCTTTGACTATTATGCATTTTTCATGTTTTTTGCTAAATTATCTAAGTTAAGGAATTCTTGATTGCTCCTTAGTTCAGGTAGTTTCCCTCTGGTCTATAGCAAAGGATTCTTAACTGCCCTTTGCCTATGATCATCCTCTATTCCTCTTTTTAATCCCAGTTTTAGGATTCTTAAGTTCTCTCTCACCCTAGTTAAGATCATTTCACCCATTCGACCTAAAAATCTATGCTTCGCTCTGCTAGCTTGCCCATTGAAAACTCCCTTTAATGATTTAATCCTAGTTTTGTTGCCCTTCTTTTACTCCATAGCCCAATAGCCAGAGACTTCATTCTATCCATCTGTTCAAGGATTCCACCATCCATCTTCCAATACAAATCCAAACCCCTTGAACTTTAAGAACTATCCTAAAATCTCAGCAAACAAAGCTAAATTATATAGAGAGAGCCCTCTCTGAGTCATAGGTTGGCTAGAGCCTATACTTAAAAGATTTGTTTGTGGTTACTTCAGTCTTTTCCTTCTTCTGATAACTTCTAGGGAAAAATTTCAAGTGATAACACAATCCAAGAAAAAGAGAATTTGATGGAAGTGAAGTGGATTCTCAGGTATTTGATAGATACAAAAAATAAAACATTATGATTTGGTGGTTCAAGCATTTCTCTACAGGGATATGTTGACGCATATATTGTGAAAATTCCTACTACTCGAAGGAACCCCTACTAAAGAAAATCTTAATCTACTTCACCTAGTTTATTTCTAAATGACATTCATCAAGTTATTCTTCTGAATACTGAAGCAAATTACTTTTGCAGCCCACACTAATTAAATATTTGATCTCATGAAACAAAAAACAGAGCAAAGAACAAGATACACAGAACACACTTTGTTTTGGACACAATAGTCCTCAGAAAAAAACCCAATATGGGAATATGGTGTAGTAGTTCTGAGGGTTTATTATTATGTAGGAGAAATATTTGAATAAAATTTAGGATGCTCATCTAGAAATCCTTTACAAAGAAAATACAGGCGGAAAATATGAGTGATTTTTTCCTCAATTCACTCGACATAATTCTGACTTTCCAGCACAAGACTAGCTAACCCTAGTTATTTCTGCATTGGTTCTACGTCAGCTCTACATCACCTTCTCTACCATTTGCATTAGCTCTCCCCACTATTTCGGCAATTCCCGACAATTCCAACAATTCCCAGGAGTTTTGGTTGTTCCAACAGATTCTTCTTGATAGGCAAATTTTTTGCTCTGTGTTAGCCCTCTTGGCTATGCATCAGGACTGTTTGGGCTCTTCTAGCACTTTCAACTACTGTATTGCCTCTCTACAAGCTCTCTCCACCTCTCTGTCATTATTCTTCGAAAAGTCCTTCTCCTAGATTCTCACTACCCCTCTGTTGTAGAATGATCACTTAGTTCGAATTTCTCAGCTTCCTAGCCCCAGAAGTTGAACTCTAGATTAATTCTCTCTCTCTCTCTCTCTCTCTCTCTCTCTGTTTCCAAATGAACCCCAAGCCTCCATTTTATACTTTTCCTATTGAGTCTTCAAAGACCGAGATTAAGTCTGTAATCGACAGCTAAGATTAAAACATGACTTGATCCACCTTCTAGATCATTCTCACCCATATTTTGATTAATACCTATTAATATTTTAATTTCCCTAATTTTATACTTAAGGAAACCCATTAAAAATTTTAATTATTTTAATAAAATATGATCCGAGTCGAATTTCACCAAATGGTATCTGAGTTCTTTAGAACTCATGTGCCTTAGCCTCTCCACCAATTTTCAAGGCTAGAGCACTTCCAATGCTACCAAAGACTAACATTCCCTCTTAGTGAGGAAAGTGCTCTAGAAACAATCCCCAACAGCATGTTGCTCTGCTTTTGAAGCACCTCTTTTCTGCATTGTTTCTTCCACCAACAATGTGCTATTACTGCTACGGTACTACTACCTATGACACTGCCACTCCCACTCCTGGATCTGTACTACAACTCCCTCTCAAACATTTCATCTTCTATGCTGCTAGCATTGCCACTACTAACATTACATCTGTAATGCAACTCAGTTGCTAAGAGAAGCAACTGAAAAACATCCAAAATTCATTGAACTTAATTGTGTTCAACATAATACAATGAATGTTGGAATCTGACTACAGCTAATTCTGATCCTCTGAATCTTCTGTATTGTTGTTGACTCCTGCACTATGCCAATTGCAATGCTGCCAACCTTTCTCTACGGTGATCAGTCTATGGTCCATAGCTACTACATCTATCCTCCAGAAAAATTCATTGCATCATCTAACACTAAGTCCATCTCACTACTATTGAACTTTGGCCTCTTGTAGCAAGGAATTGATCCAAGAGGTGGACTCCTCAAGGATCCTGCCCACATGTAGTCCTCCTGACTACAAATCAATATCACCCAATCTACCTGCTAGACATGTGTGGCACTCATGGAAAACTCATATGTTGTCTTGTTGGGGCCTGGCCCAGTTTCAAAGGTGATTTAGCCAAACAAATCTTGGTACTACTGGCCCTTTCGGCAACAGTCTGCGTAGCGCGAACTGAAGTCTCACCCGAAGTAGTATGGGAGGGTGCTAGAACCAAGTTTCCACACCTTGGAGATGTCTGATGAGTTCAAGTGGTTCATGGTTCTACCCTGCGCGTATGTCACTACGTGCACTTACCCGTTCCTCACAGCCTGAGGTGTTACCTTCATGCAACCCTACTCGAGGGCCAAACAATGTTATTATCTAAGTCCTTACTAGTAATCTGATATAGGTTGATTAACTTAGCTTATTTGTATGCTTTCAGTTATACTTAACAATATTCACAATTCATACAAATGTGCGTAGTAAAGAAACAGTATATTCGAAAATGATATCAAACATGTAATAACTTAGAACAGATACACATAATTGGTAACAAAAACTTTCTTTATTAATCTCTTCTCCGATTATAGACTTGACTCCACCCTGCACACTCAGCTATAGGGGTCTGTGCACTCAACTGTGGAATCTACTAGGCCTCTGCGCACTCAGCTATAGAGCCTTCTTCCTACTCTATGACTCAAGACACACTTCATACTTCGAATTAATGCCTAAGACCTTTCATGCCCATTCCCTATTAGATTTGATGTCTCTTTACAACTTAGGGCCTTGCTCTATTTATACAATCCCATGGTCCGCAGAACATGGATAGGCCAACCTTACATTCAAAACCAAGGCGAACAACCCTATGACTCAAACATACATTTTGCGTCAACAATTCGCAGAGCTTTACAATAATATCAACTCAGAACTTGGGCTTTGAGCCCTAAAACATGCCGTAGGGGGATTCCATGCCCAACAGGCCCCCAACACAAACATCGTGACTCACCCTCGAGTCACTCTATCGGGCGACAATCTTGGTGCGGAGTCCCTCCAAGTGTTCTTAAACGGTACTAATGTCTGCAGTGCACTAAGCTATTGCTTACTGAACCTACTACATCCTCTGTTCTGAGACCTCCGTGTCTGAATTGTTTCCCTACATCTGTACTAGCATCTGCTGCACATGTTTATAGTCTCACGCCTTTGTCCAGCTCCTCGAAGTGCGAAGACTATGCTTCGGACGACTAGTTAGATAATCAGCCCACCCATGTAGGGCTTCAAGCAGCTACCATTTACTTGTCTGAGAAGGGTTCTCCATTTAGTTTGACTAGCTGGACCGTGCTTGTTTGTGACCTCCTTAACCACGTATGGTCCCAGCCAATGCATTCTGAATTTTCCTAGAAATGTTTCAAACTTACTGTCATACATTAGCACTAAGTCATTTACCTTGAAGGTGCACAACTTGATATGGTGGTCATGCCAGGATTTTTCACACTGTTGTTGTACCTATTGATGAAACCTAGCCAAGAACCATTCTTCCTCAAGTTCTTCCAATTGTGTGAGCCTTTCCTCTAGAGCTTCACGTTATGTCATCCCTGTGAGTGATGTTATGCATAGACTAGGTATGATATATTCCATCGGCATGACAACTTCCACACAATAAACTAACCGGAAAGGTGTTTGTCCCATTAGTGTATTGAAAGCAACCCCATTCCATTGGGAAGGTCGTCTTGCTCCTGTCTTTTGGCACGATTCTGATTTGGCGTTACCCTAAGAACCCATCTGTGAACGAGTACACTTCTTGTCTACCAACGTTTTCCAATAATTCATCTGTGAACGGTGTCGAGAATGGGTCATGTACACAAGCATCATTCACCTTTGTGAGGTCCACATATATTCTTGGTTCGCCCTTCTACTTTTTCTCCTATACTAACATAGGGCTCACCTAGTCAGATTCTTCCACCGGCTTAATAATTCCACCTGCGAGAATTTTGTCTAATTCTACGTGGACCTTTTCCTTGTACTTCAGATTCAAGTGGTAAGGCCTCTACTTGACAGGATTTGCATTGGGTTTTAGGGTGATCTTTAGCATCCCTAAGTCGCCAATGTTCCCTTTTAAATCCGTAATCTTGGTCGGGAATAAGTCTTGGTATTCGTGGAGTAACTTAGCGACCTTATCCATGGTGGCATCATCCCAATAGTCACCGAGCATTGCATACTTTGGTTTTGCCTCCATCCCAATGTTTACTTGCTTTATTTTTAGTGGCATGGTGATGTCGGGATCCTCAATCAATGATCGCCGAACCTCGTGATAGCCTTCAGTTTCAGGAATGTTAATATTTTTTGGGTCCTCATCATCCTCCTCAATATCTACATTATAACATTCTAGCGCACAGCTTAGCTATGTCGCCCATTCCGGCTGAAGCACTTCCATTGGCTCCTGGGGTATTTTGAAGATAACTGCTTTTACTACTTGTAGCGCATCATCAACGTTATCCCACCAACGATCTTCAAACATGAAGGCTAATAGGAATCCTTCATGCAAGATGTCCCATTCGCTCATGCCATGGCAAAGCTCTGTCTCAGTATACGAATTCATGGGTATGACATCCAGAGTATGATAGAACAAATGCATCCATTCAGGTTGTGGCTCTTATTTGTAGACCTTGGTCCATTTCATGAGGTGTGTATGTGGATAATCTTGTTTGTTATACTTGTCTTCTAGTTGTATTTGTGATTTCCCAAATCTTAGGCGCATCATCCTTCTACATCTATGCTAGTCCTGAAAGCTTCTCTGATGAATTCCCCACCACCTTGTGGGCATAGCGTGCAGTGCCCATTTTAGAAAGTCAAAACACTGCTGTTCTGGCACTTCTCTTTCAAATTTGTTCAGAAATTCATCCACCGTTGTCAACCCATCATACATAGGCAGATCCATTACCTCTATTGTCACGTAGTGCAATGATCTTACCATCATGTTGCAATTGAGCATGGTTACCTCGTGTAACCAGTTCTACCAGCATTCTGTTTCTTCATCCGAATTCAATTTGTAAGAGCTTTCTCGCTCCCATGAAATCCTGCAATCCATTGTAGGATTTACCCAATCCTGTTCTTGAGTGGTTATCTTACAGATACAGTCTATATCATCATTGCTTTCATCATCGTGCACTGGCTCTGTGTAGCGCGATCCTTCCACAGGGTCTAAAGGTACCACTACGCACAGTGACTTTTTCTCAAAATTCATTTTGCACTTCTTTAGATTTATCACTCCATTCATATCTATGGCCCAATCTATTCCCAGTAGCGTGGGATAGGGATTGTTGTCATCAACAATCTCTATCACTTTGAAATATGCAAGCACGCTCACACCTTCAATGTCTACCATTATTCCTTGCAATATTCCCATCGATAGGATCTTCTGCTGGTTCACCATTCACAATTGAATAGGGGATCATTGCAACACAAGCCTACCCATGCACTCCCATGTCTGCTTTGGTAGTACATTCATGTCCAATCCTAAATCCAGAATCACTTGATCCAATTCATATTCCCCAATTTGCACAGTCAATCTCATCTCCCTTCCTATTTGCTTTGTGTGCTTCTTTCGGAGTACGTGCAATTATCCTAACCCAGCACACCTAGTGATGAGTTCCTACAGTCTCTTCACAGCCTTGCTACCATGTAGCAACTTCATGCATGTCTCCAGAAAGGTAGTAAGCATTGACGGGTGCATCTCTGGTTCTAGTTTGATTTTACTACTTGAAGTGGAGGCCTTTGTGAGGCTCTTCTTAGCTTCCATGAATGTCTCCTTCGCACACTCCAAATCGAACTCTAGTTCCATTGTAGGAGCCTTGCAAACCCAACCACTTTCTTCGAGTTCCTTTCCTTTGTCAGCTCCTATTTTAATACTACTTTAGAGCATGTTATTGACATCTGGGTCCTCTTCACGCAGCTTAGACCTCATAATATGTAGGTTTTGAGTCGAGGGAGGCTGGAGTATTCCTTTATCGCGCAACCTCACTATCAGTGTAGGGAAATCCTCCGTCTCATGGTCAAATTGGGTACAATATAAACATGATGCTCTCATCAGATTTCTACAATCATGGGAATAATGCCTTGGCTCTCCGTAATTCTAACAAATTAGTCGCTCATGACCCCTTCCTGGTCGCATTTCGCCTCGACCTCGTCTGCGCCCCTAAAATCTAATGCGCACCATTCCTTAATTTTGATTGAGGGCTCATGTTTCGGTCTGAACTCTGTAGGTAGGAATCTGATCCATCATCAGTTCATAACTTCTATAGGTGCGCTCATCATGGCCTACTGGCCTACAAAAATTATAGAACAATTGTTGGTATGTCTGCGTATACTTCTGTAATAGATGACGATTATCCATAACATGTTTTCATCCTATCTGACAAATCTTGCACCATAATGCAGTCGCCACGCTCAGTCCTACTTATTCCTCTGGTCTTAATGGCATCAGCCCTCCTCCTACTAGGTAGTTCATGAAGACTGGACAATGGTCCTTGTCATGCCCCTGGCCTTTGCATTTTATGCACCATACCTCCTCTCGTGCCTCTGGCCGATTTGTCCTGTCCTAAACTTTGCATTTCCAGACACAAATTTTTCAGTTGCACATGGATTTGTTGGACTCCCAGGCTAGGATCTTGTATTAGGGTCTTGTGCAGTCTCATTACAATCTCCAAAGCTTTGGCCTGGGTGGATAACTTTTGTTTTGATAGCACGGTCCTTAGATGTTGCATTAGGGATGCTACAAACCATGCGCAGTGATGTCCACCTGTCAAGGTCATGTTGGCTTCGCAAATCATACTCTTTAGTCTCTGATCCACCTCCCAGGAGGTCTTGCCTGGAAGTATCACAATTTCCTTAAACTAGATAATCGACTGTGTCTCTGATTTTGGCCTGCTAAATTCCCTATTCAGCACAGACTAGATATTTGCGATCCTCACATTTGGATGGTCATTAGAATGCTTAATGTACCATGTCATTGCATGATCCTGCAATGTGTTTATCAACATTTCCTTCTTTATATTGTCATCCACGACTCCTTCTGCTTCCCATACAACTCTTACTACAAACCAAAATTGTTCTAGATCTTCATTCCCTACTCCTTTGAGCATCGACAATTTTATCGCGCTCTCCATACTGAAATGTGGTGGTGGCAGAGGTGGTGTGGGTGGAGATGGGGGTGAAGATGGTGAAACCGAGGGTGGTGTAGGTGGAGGTGGTATGCACAGAATTCGTTGCCTTATCAGACTAATCGCACTTCTTGGTGAAACTTTTGCGAGCTCTTCCTCGCATTCTTGCCAAGGTGAAATCAAGGGGCTATTCTCTATCTCTATTCTACCTTCAATTCTATAGATCCTCCCACTCCGCGTAGCCCCAAACATCAATTTATTTGCATAACTCGCTTTTCACACAATAGCATTTTAATCCAAGTGTTCAAAGATTTTATGTACTTACCTCTCGGTCCTTTGAGGAAGTGCCTTTCTGCCTCATTGTAGCTGACTGAGGTATCTACCGTGAACTTGATGATAAACCTTCCTATAATTTGATTGAGCCAATGGTCCACAACGCACATAATCTTATCTTCTGATGCTTCTAGTCCGCGCACAAACTCTAGAGTCCACACGATTGGTTTGTCGATCCTACACCTTCCTTGACTATCTGCTAGCTTCACAATCCACCCGTACAACTCAGAGGGGAAGGATGCAAAGAAAATTTTGTGCATTTCCATATATAGGTAGCACTCTAACCACTGTTCCTTTGATACTCACAGATCCCTGTTTTCCTACACCATGGACTCGTAAATCTTTTTGTCCAACCACCCTTTAATTTCTTTCTTCGTCGGATTCCAGTGACATGACATCAGACATCCCTTTTGTAGATCCTAGTCTTGGCAATGGAGCCATTTGTTGGCTTGTTGGGGTCTGACCCAGGTTCAGAGATGATTTAGCCAAACAAATCCCAGTACCACTGGCATTTTCAGTAGCAGCCCATGGAGCACGGACTGAGGTCTCACCTGAAGTAGTATGGGAGGGTGCTAGAACCAGGTTTCCACACTCTGGAGATGTTTGATTAGTTCAAGTGGTCTGCAGTTCGACCCTCCATGCATGTCGCTATGCGCACTTACCCATTTCTCGCAGCTTGAGGTGTTGCCTTCGCACAACCCTACTCAAGGGCCAAACAATGTTATTACCCAATTCCTTACTAGTAATCTGATATTAGTTGATTAACTTAGCTTATTTGTATGCTTTCAATTATACTTAACAATATTCACAATTCATGCAAGTGCGCGTAGTAAAGAAACAATATATTCGTAAATGATATCAAACATGTAATAACTCAGAACAGATACACAAAATTGGTAACAAAACCTTTCTTTATTAATCTCTTCTCTGATTACAGACTTGACTCCACCCTGTGCACTCAACTATAGGGGTCCACACACTCAGTTGCAAACTCTACTAGGCCTCTGCGCACTCAACTGCAGAGCCTTTTTCCTACTATACGACTTAAGATACACTTTGCACTTTGATTTAATCCCTAAGAACTTTCATGCCCATTCCCTATTAGATTCGATGTCTCTTTACAACTTACAACCTCACTCTATTTATATAATCCCATGGTCCGTAGACCATGGGTAGGCTGACCTTACCTTCAAGACTAGGGCAGACAACCCTATGATTCTAACATCTATTTCGTGCTCGTAATTCGTGGAGCTTTACAACAATATCAACTCAAAACTTGGGCTTTGAGCCCTAAAACATGTTGTGGGGGGATTCTCAGTGGTACTTAGTCTTGGTCCCCAGCTTCTGCATCTATCCTCCAAAGACTCCATTGCATCATCCGACACTAATTCCATCTCACTACTATTGAATTTTGGCCTCTCGTAGCAAGGAATTGATCTAGGAGGTGGACTCCTCAAGGATCCTTCCCACATGTAGTCCTCTTGACTACAAATCAACATTGCCCCATCTCCCTCCTGGACATGTGTGGCACTCATGGAAAACTCATCCTCGTCAATATTTGTTGAAGCAAGCTTGGGATCATGTTTCTTATCTTTGTCCTTTTTCTTCAAAGGACAATGAGGTATATAGTGGCCCAACTTGCCTTGACTAAAACATTTCACCTTCGAAATGTCCTTCTTTTTCTTCATCTTATGTTGTTATTTTGATGTTAGAGCTACGCTCTCCTCCTCCTCCTTTGTCTTTGAGCTACTCCCACTGCTTCCATTAAGGTTGACCTTCATTAGGTCCCTCTGTAACTCCTCCTATTGAAGAGTCACCCACATCTCCTCCCATGAAGATATCTTTTCTTTGCCCAATATAATCTGGACGAAAACTTGCCATTCATCTTAGACTCCATTAAGGGATATCCTCACCATCACGGTTGGCTAAGGAGTGGACCCCACTACAGCAAGCTAGTCTCTTATGGCCTAAAGATGTTGAAGATAGAGGTTCACCCCTTCTCCTTTCTGCATAAAAGTCTATTGGAAATTCTGCTCCAAATACATCTTCTGCTATTTGGAAGAGCCTTCATACAAAGAAGACAAGGCTTCCCACATCCCTTAGGCTGTATCCTTTCCCTGTATGTGTGAGACCACATGATCTCGAAATCCATTGAGAATGAGCCTCTTTTCCTTCCCCTACTCAACCTTATACTTCTTCTTTTGATTGTTGTCAGCATGAACATCTACAACACTATTGACACGGGCCTTGAAATCATATTCCTCCAGAACAACTAAGATTATGGTCTTCCATATGACATAGTTGGAATCTCCTTCCAACCTATCCTAATGTCTAAGCCCATGCGATTCCATTTCACCCAACTTTTGAACTGACTCCTCTAGTCACTGCTTAGCACTACTCAGTTGCTCAGCAAGTGAGAAATTCAAACATTCTGGCAGAAAGTTATCTGAGGAGAAAATCCCCTTCTACGCGTCTTCGTTCTTTTCCAGCAAATTTATGCCCCAGTAGAAACTACGCCCTTGAATTACTAAGATCAGGCTCTAAATACTAAAGCAAATTACTTCTGCAACCTACACTAATTAAATATTTGACCTATGAAACAGAAAACAGAGCAAAGAAGAAGATACATAGGACACACTCATTTTTGGACACAATAGTCCCTGGAAAATCCCCAATGTGGGAAAATCGGTGTAGTAGTTTTGAGGGTTTATTATTATGCAGGAGAAATATCTGAATACAAATTTAGGATGCTTATCTAGCAATCCTTTATAGAGAACATACTAGCGGAAAATTTGAGTGGTTTTTACCTCACTTCACTCAGCGGAATTCTGTCTTATCCGGGACAAGAATATCTAACCTCGGCTATTTTCGTGTTGGCTCTTCATTAGTCCTAAATCACTTTCTTTTCCCTCTACTTCATATCTCCCGATTGTTTCCGTGGTTCCCAACAACTTCGATAATTCCCGGCAGTTCCCAGTAATTTCGGTTGTTCTGGCAGTTATGGATTCTACGTCACAATAAGCTTTTCTTCTCTGTGCTGGCCCTTCTGGCTCTAAGTTGGGACTACGTGGGCCCTTCTGGCTCTAAGTCGGGACTACGTGGGCCCTTCTATCTCCTCAGGTTACTGTGCTACCTCTCTTCAAGTTCTCTCCACCTCTATGTCAGTTTTCTCTGTAAGGTCCTTCTCCTATATTCTCAATACCCCTTTGGTGCAGAATGACCACTTAGTTCAAATTTCTCAGCTTTCTAGCCCCATAAATTGAACTCTAGATCAATTCTCTCTCTCTCCCTCTATGTATTTTCAAATGAACCACAAACCTCCATTCTATACTTTTCTTGTTGAGTCTTCAATAACTGAGATTAAGTCTCTAATCAACAACTAAGATTAAAACATGACTTTATCTGCCTTCTAGATCATTCTCACCCATATTTTGATTAATACCCATGAATATTTTAATTTCCCTAAGTTTATACTTAGGAACCCCATTAAAAATATTAATTGTTTTAATAAAATACAATCATGTGGAATTTCACCAAACAGTTTTCGAGTTCTTTAGAACTCATGTGCCTTAGCCTCTCCCACAATTTTCAAGGCTAGAGCGCTTCCAATGCTACCAAAAACTAACATATATGGCATGAGATAGAGATAACAAGAGGAGCACCATAGGGTATGTATTTACTGTAGGTGGAACAACTATCATTTGGGTTTCAAAATTGCAAAAAAAAATTGCGCTTTCAACAATGGAAGCAAAGCATGTTTCTGCTACAGATGCTAGTAAATAAATGATTTGGTTACAAAGGTTTATGGATGAATTGGGCAAGAAGCAAGAGATGGGAAAGTTATAGAATGATATCTAGAGTGCCATTCATCTTTCAAGGAACTCAAAATTTCATTCCAAGACTAAACATATACGACTCAAGTACCATTTCCATACGGTCAATGTTGGAAGATGGATAGTTGAAGCTGGAAAAGATACACACTAGCCAGAATCCTGCAGACATGTTAACAAAAGTTGTAACCTAGAAGAAACTAGTCTTCAAGTATTATTATGAAGATGAGAAACAACCAGGTTGAAAATGGAAGCATTGTCGAAGAAGTGAAGCAGTGGTGGAGTTGCTATAATCAGTCTCCAAGTGGGAGATTGTTGGGTGTGAAGCCTGATTATCTTCCTTATTGTTTATATGTTTTTGTTTTAATAATGTTGGATCCTTATTACTAATGGGGTGAAAACATTACCTATTTCTTCACCATTACAGTGGTTTAGGAGTAGTGATTACGACTTTATGATCCCCCCCTTAGCGGAAGTTTGGGGGCAATGTCCCCTAAGCTAAAAATAGATGAGAATTTGCATGTAAATATTCTAATTTTACAGTCAATTGGGGTTGTTCATTAGGCAGATGATCTCATAGTAGAAGTTGTGTTAATTTAGGGGGTTTTTCCCTAGAAGTCACCCCCTCAATTTATATGAGGGAATTGTATTATGACTATGTATTATTATTCTGAGTGGGATAGAGAGAGGAGAGAACCAAATTTGCTGGATAATATAAAAGGAAGGACTAGTTGTTTCTCCGTGGACGTATCCCAAATTGGGTGAACCACATATATATGTGTCTCTCTTGTTTTATGCATTTTTGTATTTATGTTTCTACAATATTTTGTGTATTTCATTGCTTCATTAATTAATTTCTAACAAGAATTTGGTCCATGCCCAGGAGGCTATCTTAACTCCCCATGCTTCTCCTCACCTAGTTTAGAAGAATTTGTCTCATTTGGCTCCACCACCTTGTAGAGTGATGAATTCGACAAGCTAGAGCATGTAGACTTTTAATTTTTATTTGATTGGAATTGTGTGTGAGGGTTGTTGATAAATGGAAAAAAGAGAGTCCAGTTTAATTTAAACTGGAAATTAAATTCGAATTCTATTATCATAGCAACTTAAAATACTTAAATTAAGTTTATTAGACTTACTTAACTTAGGAATTTCAAGTTTGATGTCTTTTGGAAGTCATGTGTAGGTTCTCCCTACTTTGTAGGAGTCCAGTATGAGTTAAGTATGAGTTGTAAAATAGAAGACTTAGTTTCATGAATCAGTTTAGTTAAATTTGTTCTCAAACTGATTGAGATAATTAATAGTGAGTTAACTGTCAGTGGTGTCACTAATGAACTTTGCTAGTGCTACTCTAGTTAACTGAATATTTACTCATTAGAAACTCATGCATGTCGATTATGAGAAAGACCCAGTTGGGACTAGAGTGTAGGGACAATGTACTATTTGTTTTAGATTTTTCTGAGTTACACTGATAGTGCATGCATTCATGAAATGATACTTGAGGGATTGCGCAATTTTTATAGGCTTTACAAGCTATCCTCCATAGGATTACACATTGGAATAGAGACTTGGAGAGCTTGTGAAGAGGTTAAGATTTGGCCTTGAGCTTGCTTATGAGTTCGAGGTTAAATTTACTGAGTGTTGGGGTTGTTCTAGAGAGAACAAGCATTGTAATTTCATCTTGATTTTCCGAATTAATATAATATAAATAGTGGGTTTTTGGGTTGTGGCTTTCCCTGGATATTTATTGTGTTATGTGCCTTTAATTATCTTACTCTATTTATTATTGTTTGCTTGATTTTTATGGGCTTCTTCTGTAAAGAGTAGAAGTATATTCTTGTCTCTTTATTTAGCAAATTGCATTAGCTTGTGAATCTATAGGTTTTTCTACATGGCATTAGAGCAAGATTGTTTTTTGGGACTAGAGTTTGTAGAGAAAATCTGAAAATTTCCATGCAAAATTTTTAGAAACAAATTACATATCTGGATTCCTTGGGAAAATATACCCAAATTCAAAAAAAAAACTGCCAATCGGAGTTCGGATGAGGGAGATATCACTGATTTAAATCAGCTCTCTAGAGGAGATTTCAAAGTTTTGAGTTTCTGGGTTACAAGTGATAGTCGAATTTGCATACATACTTCAGGATCGACAGATGGTGTTCCATGGGTTGAGGCTTGAGTATGCCTTGGAAGGTAACTCAAACTTCATAGCATGGAGGGACAGGATGGAGGTTGTGCTAGAGGACAATGGCTTGAAGGAATTTGTTGAATAAGCAATTCCTAAGCCAACAACTAATGATGCACAGAACTTGGCTGAGTGGAAGAAGTGTGTGGTGAAGGCAAGGAAAATAATCTTTGAGGGAGTTTGAGATCATATTGTCTCGAGTCTCCATGGAAAGGAAACCCTACACACTATGTTGAAAACATTGACAAACTTGTATCAAAATAGCAGTGATCAAAGGAAGTTCACACTGAAGGATAAACTTCGTAAAATTAAGATGGAGAAAGGCGAGACGATTCCAAAGTACTTGACCAAGTTCACTCATTGTTGAGATTAAATTGGAAGTGTTGGAATCATGGTTGCTGAGGAGGATATGGTGAGCCTTTCTCTTCTTGGATTCCCAAAGAGTTGCCATAGTTATCAAGACTTTGTCAATGGTCAGGAGAAGCTACCATATTGGGAATGACTATGGTCAGATTTGATGCAAGATGTGATCAAGAGGAACAGTAGGGATGGATCTTCATCAAAGATTGATGATGAAGAGAACTATGACTTAGCGATTAAGGTGAGGAAGGCGAAAGGTCAAATTTCCCATTCCAAATCAGATTCCTATCATGGAGATAAGAAGAAGGACATGACGAAAGTTAAATGCTTTCATTGTCACAAGATGGGTCACTTTGCTACAGATTGACCATTGAAGAAGTCCAAGGAGAAGTCCTCAGGAGGAGCAGTGGGTGAGGCTTTGGCCTCCTAATTCGAATTTGACTTTTCCTGCATTGCATGCATGGTGTCTTCAATGATGGGAAGTGTCTGGTTCTTAGACAATGGAGCTTCTTTCCACATGACTGGTGACAAAGATTTATTCAGTGAACTGGAGGAGAAAGATCTCAAGATGCATATTGACATGGGTGATGACAGTAAGTATAGTATTACTAGTGTGGGCACTATCAATTTTTAAAGGGAACATGCAACCCCACTCACCTTGAAGAATGTTATGCATGTACCCGAACTGACGAAGAACTTGGTATCTATTGCCATGATTGAGGATAGAGGCTATGATGTGATGTTTTTGAAAGGAAAGGTATTCCTTCAACACATAGCCACAAGCCAAGTAAAGAAGATAAGGATTCAAGTTCAAAATCTCTATAAGATAGAGGTATAGGATTGTGCTGCTTTGAGTTCAAAAGTGGAAAAGATGTTGAACTGAGATGTTGACAAATTGTGGCATAGGGGATTGGGCCACTTGCATCATGGGGCTTTGAAGATATTGCAACAAATCTCTACCATTCTTCCCAAAGATACGCTTAAGCAAGTTGATACATGAAAGGGTTGTACTTTGGGAAAATACACCAAGTCTTCCTTTGGAGATAGAGACAGTCGAGCATAGTATCTTCTAGAGAGAGGCCATTCAGATGTGTGTGGATGATTCTCAACAACATTCATGGCCAAACACAAGTATTATGTTATGTTTGTTGATGAATATTCTCGTAAATGCTGGGTATTTTTTATGCAGAAAAAGGATCAAAATTTCATAAAGTTTTGTGAGTTCAAATCATTGGTAGAGAAAGAATTTGGCAACAAGGGTAAAGCTCTATGGAGTGATAATGGTGGTGAGTATGTATTAAATGAGTTTAAGAACTTCTGTGAAGTGGAAGGGATTAAATGAGGGTTGATGACACCCCATAACCCTTAACAGAATGGGGTTGCCGAGAGGAAGAATAGGAGCATAGTAGGGGCAACAAGAGCGATGTTGCATGATCAAGGCCTACCACTTGTGGGCTAAGCCATGCAACATAGTAGTTTATGTTAAGAACCATACCCACATCGGATACTTGAGATGAAGACACCAGAGGAGGCTTATTTTGGTAAGAGGCCAGATGTTGGCCACTTCAGGGTTTTTGGGTCATCAGTTTATTCCCATTGGAAGAAGCTTGAGCCAACAACAAAGTTGGGGATCTTTGTGGGGTACACTGATACACCCCACAACTATCGAGTGTACATGTCGGCCAATCAAATGAAAGTGGTTCACAGGGATATCAGGTTTGATGAGGAGAAGGCCATGCGAGTATCCCTTGAGAGGAAGATTGAGCTACATGCAAATGAGTAGATTTTAGCTCCTAAGGTTGAGGAGCATCAGATTGACGTGGAGAAGCCACATGCAGAGATCCAGAGAGTGGATACATCCACTAAGGCAGAGTCTTATAGAGAGGGAAGAAAGTGCACTAGAGAGGCTAATAGATTATTGGATGATGCAGAGGAGAATGTGGGAGCACACTTTTCTCAACGCAAACAAAGGAGGTCACCAAATATGTACACTAGATACATGGTACTTATGGGTGCATGTGTTGTGACAGAGCCATATTCCTTTCAAGAAGCACTGCAACAAACGATTTGGTTTGATGTGATGGTGGAGGAGTATGACTCCATAGTTCAAAACAATGTTTGGGATGTGGTCCCAAGACTAGAGGATGAGTCAGTTGTGAGCTCCCGTTGGCTTTACAAGGTAAAGTAAGCTATAGATGGTAGTGTGGAGAAGCATAAGGCCAGATTTCTAGCTTGTGGATTTTCACAGGTAAATGGGATTGACTATGATGAGACCTTTGCTCCTATTGAAAGGTACTTGTCAATTAGATCTATTTTGGAACTATCATCACAGATGGGTTGGAAGATCCATCAAATGGATGTGAAGACTTCCTTCCTCAATGGTATGATTGAGGAAGAGGTGTACATAGAGTAGCTTGAAGGTTTTGAAACCTTGGACCATGAGTTGCATGTGCGTTGACTCAAGAGAGCATTGTATAGGCTGAAGCAAGCACCTTGTGCTTGGTACACTAGGATAGATAGCTACTTCACTGGGTTTGGCTTCACGAAGAGTGAAGTAGATGCGAACCTGTATTAAAAAGTGGTGGGAGGTAAGTTATTAATCATTGTACTTTATGTAGATGTTCTTATACTTACAGGTGATGATAATCTCATGTTTGAGATGAAGGACATGGGTCTTATGCATTACTTTCTTGGCATAGAGTTTTGGCAGGGAGATGGGGAGTTGCTTGTATCTCAGGGAAAGTATGCAAATGAGATACTTAGGAGATTCCACATGGAGAGCAGTAAACCCATGGAGACTCCTCTAGCTAGTAACTGGAGGAAGGAGGATGCTACTTCAGGGGAAGTAGTGGAAGCTACTGTTTACAGGAAACTTGTGGGTTCACTCATGTACTTGGTGAACACACGAACATATATGTGCTATGTGGTTAACCAACTTAGTCAAGAAATGGTTAGGCCTACCAAGCTGTATTGGAAGGTAGAAAAGCATGTATTGAGATACCTCAAAGGCACTATTCAATTTGGGATATGGTACAAAAAAATAGAGGGAGTGAAGCTTCAAGGCTTCACCGACGCATATTAGGCAAGGAGTCCATCCGAGAGGAAGAGAAGATCAGGAGGGATCTTTAGTATTGGTTCAACAATAGTTTCTTGGTACAACATGAAACAAAGATCGATTGCACTCAGTTCGGCAGAGGCAGAGTACATGGCTGCAAGTGAGGCAACTTGTGAGGCTATCTGGATGAGGAAGATCCTTGTTAGTTTGTTTTGTCAACAGATGGATCCGATAGTGATTTATTGTGATAATGAGAGTTGTATCAAACTCTTTGAAAATCTATTCTTTCATGATCAGTCCAAGCATATTGATATTTGATATCATCATCTCAAAGATTGTGTATTGAAGTAGATCATGTTGTTATATTACATTCCCATGGAGGAGCAAGATGCTGACATATTGACAAAGATATTGTGAAGATGTAAATTCGAGTTTCACAGAGACAGGATTAGGGTAGTTGATAATCCATTTCTTGTTGAGAGGGAGTGTTGAGAAATGGCAACAAGAGATTCCCGTTTAATTTGTCCTTGAATTAAACTAGAAATTAAATTCGAATTCTATTCTCATAGCAACTTAAAATAGTTAAAATAAGTATATTAAACTTACTTAGGAATTTTGAGTTGGAATTCTTTTGGAAGTCATGTGTATGTTCTCCCTACTTTGTAGGAGTCTAGTATGAGTTAATTATGAGTTGTAAAATTGAAGACTCGATTTCATGAGTCAGTTCAGTTAAATTAGTTCTCAAACTAATTGAGAGAACTAATAATGAGTTAATTGTCAGTGGTATCACTAATGAACTCTATCGGTGCTACCGTAGTTAACTAAATATTTACTCATAGAAACTCATGCATTTCGATTCTGAGAAGGACCTGGTTGAGGCTATAGTGCAGGGACAATGTACTATTTTTTTAGATTTTTCTAAGTTGCATTGATAGTGCATGCATTCAGGAACTGATCCTTGAGGGATTGCACTGGTTTTAGAGGCTTTATTTCCCTTTAAATACAACCTATCCTCCATAGGAATTACACATTGGAATAGAGACTTGGAGAGCTTGTGAAGAGGCTGAGCTTGCTTATGAGTTGGAGATTGAATTTGCTGAGTGTTGGGGTTTCTCTAGAGAGAACAAGCATTGTAATTTCATCTTAATTTTTTGGATTAATACAATACAGACAGTGGGATTTTGAGCTATGGCTTTCCCTAGATATTTATTGTGTTATGTGCCTTTGATTATCTTCATCTATTGATTATTGTTTGCTTGATGTTTATGGGCTTCCAATGTAATGAGTAGAAGTAGATTCTTGTCTCTTTCTTTAGAAAATTGCATTAGCTTGTGAATCTATAGGATTTTCTAAAAGTGCTCCCTCTTCTATGTTAAATTCTAGGCTTGGTTTAGAGCACCTCACATCCTCATCTAGGAAAATTCCATGCCGAGGATCTTTCCTTCTCGTCTCCATTAGAATTATGGGCTCTTCCCCTCTGATATCATCATGGAATATACAATTATGTGCTCCAAGAGGCTCTATATTGAGCCCCATGTGATTGATATCACCCTCAATGTTAGTGGAATGAGGCATTCACTCCCCCACCCCTACAACATAGTTAGTTACAATAATTTTCTCTCGAGGACCCTTCCTGAGAAGAACGTCAGCAAAGCTAGAGTATGGTAAAACTTCTACAACTTAGGTTTGACTATCTTGGGTGTCTCTAGGTTTGCCTTCAGTGCTTTTGCTAAGTTATTTTTGGACCCTTCTTCCTATTGTAGTGATTTTCTCCACTTTGAATGTCCTCTATCAATTTAGTCCATTCCAAAACCTCCTCTGACCATTACTGCTATTTTGGGCCATATTTCCCTTTATCTCCCTCTAAGGTTGAAGGTTTTTTTTCTTATTAATCCCAAACCCCTCTAGTATCCCCCTAATTAATAACAACCCCCTATGATTGACTTGATTGAGCTTAAATGATTCCTCTAATGTTTCGCCCTCATCCTAAGATGACCTTAAACCATTGTTGTCTTGTGAATCTGTTGCGATGTTGTCTACATATACAACTTATGAACAACCTTTATTGTCTCCCACCCACCCCCCACCCCCTATTACACAGTAATTTGTCACTGTTCTCATCTCAGTCCCTCTACTGTGTCATGTATCAAATAAACATGTTCATATCTTCCCATTCATGCAAAAATATTAAACAGTGCTCTTTGATGTTGAAGACTGACCCCTTTTCCCTAAGTTTCTGCATCATCGCTAGTAAGCCATTAAAATGTATGATGATACCTTGTCATGAACAGTCCAGTTGCGACATCGTCGTAAGTGTACATGTGTTTCCCGTGACGGTTGAATTTTAGGGCTTGACGCGAGGCTTCCAGCTATTTATCATGACATTTGGTATGCAAGCATTTCCTCCTTACGATGTCATCGCCAAGCTTTGGTTCATGACTTGTGATGATCCAAATTTGGCGAATTTGTTCAAACAGTCGACATTTTGGATGTCTCTAGAGCTGGTTGTTGGGTTAGTTTGGGTTGCCTTTCCTCCTTTGGCATGGTGGTTCCATATCTTGTGAAATTTCCCTTGAGGATAAGCTCCCTCTTCCTCATTACATGGAGACTCCTTCTCCTATAAAATCACTCACCATTGCTATGATTTGTTAGTTCTTTAGTTGGGAGCTGCTAGTTTTGAGTTTGCTTTGAAGCAAAATAGATAGCTTTGGTGTGAGTGTGACAACTGTGGAATTGCTAATAGTTTGATAAGAGGTTGTGGAGTATCTTAGCTTTTCATGAGGGCTTGATAGAGAGAGAGAAACATTTTCCTATTGGGAGACCCATTCTTAAGAGTGAATGCTTGAAGGAATGTACCGACTGAACCCTCCGAGAAGACTTGTGATGTAAAAGGCATGGTCGTAAGTTTGCTCTTGTTTCATTTTTAATACAAGTAGTGATGATTTCCTATATCTTGTGTATAATCTACTTGATAGCTTGTGACTCCTTGACTTTATAAGTAAATAGATCATTGTTGCTCTCGGTTACGTGCTCTGTTGTTTTCTTGTGGTGTTTCAGGTTGATTACTCACTAAGGAGAAAGAAACGGAAGTTGGAGCAGTGCAACGGAAACTTCATCAACCACCAGTTTGAGGTAGGCCTCCAACATGGACTATTTAATGGGATGGATTTTTGTTTTGTTTTTGCTGTGACTAGACCCACTCTAGGGCTAGAGGGGCTACCTCTGTCCATAGAGGGAACACTTTCCTTTATCACAAGTTGGCGACTCCACTGGGGATCGAACCCAGAATCTCTGGTTTCGCAGACCAGAGATCACTGTACTCACCTATGATAAGGCTGTACTAGGAACTTTCTCGGATGATAGTGCATTTATCAGTCTCATGCCTTCTACTACTTGGAATGCTTTGGACTCCCCACCACTTGCGCCTATTACTCAAAATTTGTTAGCATTTGACAGAGGAACTCGTCAACCTTTAGGGATCCTTCTGAAGTTCCCTGTTACTTTGGGAAGCAAAACTATCTATATAGACGTGATGGCTGTCCAAGGTGCTTTAGATTTCAGTATTCTCCTTGGTTGTTATTATATTTATGCCATGGGGGCTCTTGTTTCTTCACTTTTTCGTGTGGTTTGTTTTCTGCACGATGGAAGAATGGTGACCATAGATCAATTTTCATTCTTTAGTCACCCAGTGCCTCCTATACCACCATCATCCCCCATCAGCTCTTGTCCGCAAGCAACCCCTTCCTTGCCACAGGTCAACTTTGTGGCTACCCATTCTGTCTCTGCCTCTATTGATGATCATGCAGATGGTCTCATACATCATGTACTAGGGGCATTGGAACTCGATCTGTCATTGGTGTCTAATGACATGTGTTCCTCCTAGAGCGTGATTCTTCCATCCAATGAAGATCTCTTGGGAGTCATATTTGCGTATAAGCCATCAATAGGGTCTGAGGAGAGTTATTTTCTTGTATCAATCTCATTAAAAATTAAACAAGGAGTTCCGAGGGAGTTCTTTTTTTATGTTGACCTCATTAAAAAATGAAACTAGATGCCTGAGGATGGTTTGATCTTGTTTCAACCTCGTTAAAATATGAAACAAGTTGTTTGAGGATAGTTCTTCCCATGGGTCAACCTCGTTAAAATAATGAAATAATGTTCCCTCTTGCTACTCGAGCCTTTTTGGATCTCGTCTTTTCAAGCTTTCTTACATCCATCTTATTCAATGCAATAAAGCTTGGGGGGCATGTACCTCGATTGAATTATATGTCGGGGGCATGTTTATTTTATTCAAGCATAGTTCTCCATGGTTCAAGCTTGCATAAAAATGAACCCTTGCGCTATTGCACCTCTTATGGTTTGGTGCATTAGATGATTTCTTGTTTATTGTGTTCTTTGTCTTCGATGCAGGTGCTATGAATATTAAATTATATATTGGTGGACAGTTGCACAATCATAAATCATAGACAAGCTCTTATACATAACAAACAGAAATCATAAAATATAGATAACATATATAAATATCGTGTGGCGTACCAAGGCGCTCAAAAATAAGTGTGTATGTCAATAGAGTCCGTGTTCACAATACATCTAAGACACATGTCTCTCAAAAATAGCAAGAAAGTAAGCCTAGCAGTCTACTATGGTGGGTTATACTCCTTATAGCAGACCACCGCCTGCACTACTCGTCTCAAGAGTTTGTGTATCCTAGGTGTCACACTGACAGTATGTCTCTGATGCTCCACTCGGACCTCCTTGATTCCCCTGTAATATGGGATCCCATCAGTCAGGCCCTCGAGGTTTTGGGCAATCTCCTCCTTCACATTACTGCCTAAGTGAGCCAGAGCCAGTTCTCTATTGCCCTCCCTCCATGTCGGAGGAGCCAGTCCCATGGGTCTCTCCAGTCCCACATCTACAAATAACATAGAAACGACAATTAAGACATATGCATGTGAAAATCCAAAAACATTACAAAAAAAAAACACGTAAATAGTGCGGTGTTTTACCAAATGTTTTACCTCCCTCGTTCCACTGCTTTCCAGGTGGGAGCAGCATGTCAGGATCTCCTCAGAAGTCTATGCCCATGTAAGGCCAATCCTCGACGTTGATCTTTTGATGATCCAACCACTCCTAAAATAGTACTCCCCATGATACTGGCTGACCACCACCTCCTCGTGGCATCACATGTGCCCATCAGGTGATGTGAGTCTCTCACAGTCCCAGCGCATACAGGTCCATATCCTATAACTGAAGTGATGGTACCTGCTCCAGGATGAGTGATATCAAAATGGATCCATATCCAAACTATTTGGTCTCCCCCCGTTGATATTTAGTCAATTACCTCTTCATGCTAAGAGACACTGCGTCAGCTCAGCTGTACATGGTCAGAGTGAGGCAGTCAAGGGCCAACCGTAGTTGGGTCTTTATTGCCTCATGTTGTGCTTGAGAGCCCTTTGCTCTCATAATCATAAACAATATTGAACAAAGCGTCAAATCCCCCACTGACGGGATCTGTAGTTTTCGCTAGTGGATGATTTGTGTGCCCCTAGGCACACCCACGCTATCAACATACCAAGAGTCTCGCCGTCAACCCATACACCCTTCATGCTTGGTCTCTCACCGCGATAAGACAAATCTATCAAGAAATATATGTCTGTTGCGTCAAAATCAATGTCCTGACCACGGATGATGAACTTGCCCTCTGTCGGGTCCTAGGAAGGGATTAGCAGCTCGAGCAAGTCTCACTATGCCTGAAGGTGTGGTGTAAGAAAAAATTTCAATAATCCACAGTCATGTAGGGCTCTTCTACATTCAGGGTCATTGAATGCCCATTCGTCATCATCATCGTGGGTCCTCTCTTACCATACAAATTCCATTATTTCTCTGCATTAAAGAAAAAATATAATTAGAATCGTTTTTATGGGCTAAAATGCACAATTTATAAAAAATTCAAACTTTACGGCACCGTCGTGATTGTTTTTCAAACAGTAGCGACGGCTCAAAATCATAGTTCATTTTTTCCTCGATCGTCGTGACAGTACACCTATCTCTAGCGATGACCCCGATGATGGTATCTGTTAGCATGCTCAATCATCATTAACTCGTGAGGGATTTCCGCGATGACTGAGGAGCGAATTTGAAACAAAAAATTCACCAAAATTCACCTATGGAACATGAAATTGAACTTAAAAATGATGAAAATGTAGCGCCAAGGATGGTGTACTTACTTGGTAGGCGTCTTGGATGGGATGGTCGATCACTGGTCCTAGAAGCAAGCTCTGAAGATCGCACAGGTTTGCACTAAAAAAATCACCAAAGGTAAAAACTCAAAGTGTAAATGTGAAAATGAATTACCATGAGCCCTTTTTATAGTGATTTTTGCAAATTTTAGGGTTTTAAAATATAGGGCTTGGTTTTTTGTGTTATATTTGGGGTTTTTCCCATGGTTTTAGGTTTTTTAACATAATTTTCAAATGTATAGTGCATTTTTGTCGAATGGATCTTATACTGTGGTTTTTCTGTGCAGAAGAAGGGACATCGGATACGTTTAATGATTAATATATGCTTGGTCCATAATTTCTACAAGTCTTCTTTAAGCCCTTTTCTGGCTTACAAAAGATGAAAAGAGTGTTGAGTTTTCCCTTTTAACTCATTAAATGGAATAAAAGGTAGTCTACTTTCAACTCTTTTATGACCATATAAACATGAAAAGATCGCCAGACTTTTGTCGTTTCGAGTTCAATACTAGTTATGAAATGACGTGTCTTCTATCACTTTTTTACTTTTTCAGATCGGGGCCACTAATTACGAAAAGTACTCCTTGGTTGTAATAGGTCAAGAGGTTCTCTCGAGTATTGTTTTCTACTTTTTCGGGCTCAGGGGACACAAATTTACGAAAAAGGACCCCCTTGGAGTTTTATTTTTCGTGTCTTTTTCAAGCTCTCTAAACATGAAAAAGACTCCGAGTTTTACCTATATTGGACTCATTAAACCCTGATGACATTAGACTCGTCACCATGACGAGATTCAAGCTTCTCCTCCCTAGGGCTCATTAAACTATTACTAGGTTGGATTCGTTTGAAGGTCAAACTTATATCACAAGCATATGCTATCCCCTTTAAGCTTGTTTCTAAAAAATAATTGGGGTACTCGCCAGCAATGGTGGGGGCAAATTTGGAAGTCATCATTGGTTACCTACAGCTGCTAGTCACTCTTGAACATCGACACTTTTGCTTCTCATCGAGTTGGGATATCCTCACATCGTCATTGGCCTTTTGGGGTTTTGGGTTGCCATTTTGCCTCATTCCATCTGATCCATGTTGTCTTCGTCAGAACTTCGATCCCTTGGTACCAATATGTTAAAGAGTATAATCCTCCTGTAGTTCACACCCTTAACTCCTCCTCTGATGCTTTTCTTAACCATCTACCACTTGTTCCTTATCTCACGTCATTGATGGGGGTAACATTATGACCCTCTTGTGATGGATCACCTCTTGTGGACACAAACTCATTATCCAGGGGGTTGATCTAGAGATCCTTTTCAGTACCTTGGAGCTTGCATACCTCAATGGCAAGTTCTTCACACCTGACGACAAACTTTCATCATTGATCTTCGATTAGGTGATTCCATGAGTGTTCAACTTCAGCCGATTCTTCACACTTAGTGGATTGTACTGGCCATACCTTGAGACCCATTGTCATTATTGGTGGTTCCTCTCGCGCTTGTTAATAGTTTTCATTATTGACCGATAATCAAGCGACCTTCTATCATGCTCGACTTTAGCACATTTGTTCGCATGCTAGAATTTGTTCTATGATTGGTTAGGGTTTCAAGACCCCGAACTAATATTGCATATGTTCAGGCTATGTGGATTGGTTTGTGATTATATACATGACTCTTTGATTTGATGGCTGCGACCATACCTGAGTCTTCCTCGATGGCTACGACCATAGCTTTGTCATTATATATGGTCTTATCAACTAGGTGGTTGTGTCCATATCACAGACCAAGTTTCATATGTCTTTTGGATGGCTATGCCCATGCCTAAACTACATGTATTTCACTATCAAAGATATCAGTTTTACTTGTGCCTGCAGGTTCTTCAAGGTGGTGCTCCAGTTCAGTCATGGTTTCGTAAAGCATTTCACCCCTCCCACTCTCTTGGGCGTCATGCTTTAGGGGGCATCTGTTACACAGTAATTTGTCACTGTCCCCATCTCAGTCCCTCTGTTGTGTCATGTATCAAATAAACATGTTCATATCTTCCTATTCATGCAAAAAGATTAAACAATGCTCTCTGATGTTGAAGACTGACCCATTTTCCCTAAGTTTCTACATCGTCGCTAGTAAGCCATTAAAATGCACGATTATCCCTTGTCATGAACAATCCAGTCGCGAAACCGTTGCAGGTGTACATGTGTTTCCCACGACGATCGAATTTTAGGGCTCAACACAAGGATTCCAACTATTTATCGCGATGATTGGTCTGCATGCATTGCCCCCTTGCGATGTCATTGCTGAGCTTTATTTCATGACTTATGACGATCTAGATTTGGCGAATTTGTTCAAATAGTCGGCCTTCTGGATGTCTCTAGAGCTGGTTGTTGGGTCAGTTTGGGTTGCCTTTCCTCCTCTAACATGGTGGTTCCATCTCTTGTGAAATATCCCTTGAGGATAAGCTCCCTCTTCCTCATTACATGGAGACTCCTCCAATAAAATCACTCACCATTGCTATGATTCGTTAGTTCTTTAGTTGGGAGCTGCTAGTTTTGAGTTTTCTTTGAAGCAAAATAGATAGCTTTGGTGTGAGTGTGACAAGTGTCGAATTGCTAATAGTTTGATAAGAGGTTGTGTAGTATCTTAGCTTTTCATGAGGGCTTGATAGAGAGAGAGAAATATTTTCCTATTGGGAGACCCATTCTTTAGAGTGAATGCTTGAAGGAATATACCGACTGGACCCTCCGAGAAGACTTGTGATGTAAAAGGCATGCTTGTAAGTTTGCTCTTGTTTCATTTTTAATACAAGCAGTGATGATTTCCTATATCTTGTGTATATTCTACTTAATAGCTTGTGACTCCTTAACTTTATAAATAAATAGATCATTTTTGTTCTCAGTTATTTGCTCTGTTTTTTTCTTGTGGTGTTTCAGGTTGACTACTCACTGAGGAGAAAGAAATGGACACTGGAGCAGTGCATCAGAAACTGCATCAACCACCAGTTTGAGGTAGGCCTCCAATGATGACTATTTAAGGGAATCGATTGTTGTTTTGTCTTTGCTGTGACTAGACCCGCTCTAGGGCTAGAGGGGTTGCCTCTGTCCGTAGAGGGAACACTTTCCTTTATCACACCCCCCCAACCCCCCCCCCCTTCCCCCACTATTTCGTCAACCATGTATATCAATTTTATCAGTTTTGCCACTTCTAGAAGTTCCACTTGTAATGAATGCAACAAGCATTTGGAGGCCCTACAAGTGGAAAACTTGGATTTAAAATGGAAAATTCATCAACAACACAACTTACTTATCTTCATCACAGAATAACTTCAAACTCTCAAAAACAAACTCTCCCGCCAAGATGACAAGCTTGACCCTATTTAAATATAACTAGCTGATCTTAAGCTAATTGGAAATGCCACAGAGAACCCTGACACTACTAGATCTAATCCAAGCCTTGTCTCTGGTAGCCTACAATTTGACTTAAACAAGCCCGAAAAGGAATATGCATCTTTCTTTTTTATGGGATTTTTTTGCAAATTTTGTCTTCCGTTGTCTCATTTTTTACGAAAAGTTTTTCGATGTAAATCACATGATAATACATTTTTCGACGCGTTTCGAACCAACAAGTGTGGTTCATCGTCAGGATAAGTTCAAGAATCAGATCATGGCTACATATTAAATAGGGAGAGAGACATTCCAATGACTAGGTTTGACTGAAAAATGGCTATATTAGTCTGGACTAGGCAAATGGCTATAATTGACCTAGAAATGGCTATATTTGACTATTTAATTAAAATAATATTATTATGTCTCATTTTTGTTAGATATGTATGTATGTCCGATATCATAGTCTTTCTAATTGGTAGTTATTTTGATTTGATAGTTAGCTCCTCAGTGAATGATCTTATGAAATTAATGCAATGTAATGAATTCCTCGAGTATTTGTTGTGATCAGGTGCATATTTAATATAATCCTTACTCATTTGCATTATATATATATATATATAATTTATTGTTGGGTAAGAAATACTTTTTACAATTAGTATAAGGAAAATGTATAGTTCCTTCTTTGCTCAACATGAATATCACATTTTGCATTTAGGAAAAATATTAATAATAAAAAGAAACATTTTAATGCATATGTATGGAATTAACATCTTTCAAATAGATACTTTCTACATAAATATGTAATACCATCAATTTTAGTATGAAGTTCGTATATAGTATTTAAAAGAAATATAATTATAAAAAATGTTTTCAATGTTATATTATATATATATATATATATATATAAATATATAATATATTATATAGTTGGAAAGAGTTACTTTTTACAATTTAGTATAAGGAAAATGTGTAATTCCTTTCTTGTTCAACATTGATACCACATTTGGCATTTATGAAAAGTATTAATAATAAAAGGAAAAATTTTAATGTTTGTGTGTGTAACAATTAAATGTAAAAAAAAAATGTATATTTTTAAGAGAGAATTAAATAGTTGGCAACATAATGCAATGTTAAGGTACTCCTTGTGTGATGGCCCCTTCAAACCCCATAGGTATAGGTAAAAAAAAAACGTATTTTTAAGATATTTCAATAGTGTGTTACTTAATACGAGGGAGATATGTATTCTTCTATCCTCAATATGGAGTTACACCATGACATTTAAAAGGATTGTGAACATTAAATAAATTATTTTAGTATTTTTTATAAATAAAATATTTCAATGTCCTATTTAAGTAAAAGTATTAATATGGTGTGTATGAAAAACATGTGCAATTCCATTGGTGCTCAAGATGTGCAATTAAAATGAACCTATACGAATTTAATATTTTGGAGAATGCCATTATAATAAAAATTAATAGTGATCTTTCCAATATGTAGAATCCAAAAAATGTCATACTTTTTGTTCTAAAATTTATAGGTGCAAATGTTTAAGAACTATTCTAATAGTAAAATATATAAATACGATAACAAGAATTTATAAAAACACAATTGAAATAAAACATTAAGTCCAATTCGAAAGTTGCTTTTGTCTCTCTTAGGTTTTTTCCTTGACCTTATGATTTGTAATGTTTTAAAAATATCTTTGATGGAGATAAATTGATGTGACAAGTAATTCAATCTAGGAGGTCCCACCACACAAGATAGGGTTAAATATTATTTAATCATTTTCATAGGAGTGAACTCCTATATTCATCTTACTAGTCCCACAAATCCAGGACATGATTTAATGCTTCGAAATAGAAACGAGCCTTAACTTTATTAGCTTCCATAAACTTCAATGCAACTTCAGATCTCCAGGCATCCTCATACCCCAAGGATACTATCATTCTAGCCTTCATACCTACAATTTCTTAAAAAAAACTCTCATCCAACATTAATCTTCCCACACATCATCCATAGTGACCAAATAACAATCGCAATGGTCCATAATGACTATATAGGTGAGTATACCCTGAGAGAGCATTGAATCTAGAAGTCTCTACATTGAACATCTACATGTTTTTCCTTGAGATAAAGAAATTGACAATATTCAAGAGTGTTCCATAATGAGGCCGAGAGAAAAAGAGAAGGATAATTTTTAGGCATCGATATATTTTAATAAATACATGGAATGCAACTCAATTCATATCCAATTCTCACCATCTATCTAAAAATATTAGGAAGATTGTAAGTGTGGCTTGTTAAATCCTCCATGCTTCTACATAATGATGTCCAGGCTCTATAACAAGTCCTTCAATTATCAAAGTAATTTGTTTTTTCATATGATAGTGTAAGATAGGTACACCAAGGTCAATGGATTTAAAAGGGTGGCCACTAGTGCCTGGGTAGGATATATTAAAGCCTTGGGTATCCCTTTATAAACTATATTTAGAATCATTAATGAATCTCATGGGAGGCAAGTATTCTCTCTTGTTCCTTTGACCATAATCACAATTAGCCTTTAGGCTCTAAATCACTTTTGTTTTCCATTTTATCTAACTTGGATTTGAAATGAAACTTAATCGAATATAAAGACACCTTCTATAATTCCTTGAGGAGCAAGATAAGTCTTTTATGTTGGATTCAAAATTATACTGAGAATTCGAGTAAATCACTATTATATGTTATTTTACTTATTTATAACTAGTCAAACTTCATAAAACAGGAATCACAAGATCAAATCATAGAATATAGGATATACGTGGAAATCCTTACTAGAGAAAACCTCAAAACACCATTTCAGTATATTTCAGTGTAGGTTCCAACCTACAGGAGACACCAATCCCCACTGCTTTGTAATGAAAAACCTATACAAGACATCAATCCCCTCAAATTTGTAGGCACCAACCTACTGGAGAAATCAATCCCCACTGATTGCTGATCCAGAACCTAATCTTCTTTGGTTCACTCTACTCTTCTTCAATTCTTTACAACTACCTCATTAACATTATCTTTACACCATATGCTTCACTACATATATGCCTCTCTAATAATAATATTTCTTTGTTAATGTGCTCACTTAACCTAGTCAAACCTTTGTTCTCTTATCTGTGTGTTGTATCCATAGATATCATTTAACTTTTCATGGCACATTGGATTATCCTATTCTTTTGCTCATTGTGATGCACTGCTTATCACACAATGCCTCTTTGGTATTTATCAAATTATAGATGCTTCCATCATCCTCAATTTAACCAACTTGGCACTCTTTCCAATGAATCCTAGATTTTTGCCACTTCTAGCCCTTATGAAAATATTTAATTATTCTTCCAAATCTCCATTTAGTAAAACCTCTTCGATTATGGTGTGCGTGCACCTTACATATGCATAAATATGTGACTATTAATTATTTGGGACTTGAGAACCCTAGGACTCTAGAATTGCTTAACCACCATATCTGAAATTTATTAATAATTTGATAAATATCTAGGAAACATTTAAGACAAAACACCCTTCCAAAAATGATTTTTTTACCTATTGAAGGGTACCTTTTCTGTAAGGAAATGACAATCTTTCTATTCGTCTTACCCATTAGCTAAAAAATATATAGCTATTAGAAAATCGGGAGATATTTTGCAAAACACCACCCCGATATTATATGGGCATTGGGGGTATGATGATGAAAACAAATCCTTGGTTTTTGGTGACCATTCTATCTCTCTATATTGTGACATGAAGGATCTTGACCTATCAGGTGATTCGATAGTAAAACACCACCCTAGGATTCTAGCATTTTGAGGACAACTTAGGCTACCACCTCATTCTTTCAACAAATAATCATAGTTTTATTTTTGGCGAGTGTTAATGAGTCCTCTTCCACATGTTGAAATATGAAAATAAGAATATTCCAATTTAATTTGTCCTTGTGGATTAAAAGATAATTTAGCCTTAACAGCTACTTGGAAATAATTAATTAATTTATTTTAAATTAATTAGTTGGAGAAATTCAAGTTAGAAGTCTTTTTGAAGTCATGCAAGAGTTATCCCTTAAATTAAGGAGATAAGATTGAGTTATATTTGAGTTGTAATTAGTTAACTCAGTTTACTGAGTTAAGTCGAGTTAAATTAGTTCCAAACTGTTTGAGGAACTAATAGTGAGTCAACAGTCAGTTGATGCATTAATGCACCCAATTAGTGATACTCCAGTTAACTGAAGATTCCCTCATTAGAAACTCATGCATGTCTATCTTGAGAAATACCCGGTTGATATTAATGTTCAAGGACAATGTACTATCAGTTGCATGTGTTTTCTCATGGAGAAAAATCATGCATGCAATCAAGGATAAATCCTTGATGATTGCGCAATTTTGGAGGCAAGGTTTTCCACTTGGTAACAGGATAATCATCCACAAGGAACAGTGCAAGGAAATAGGAGCTTAGAGGGTAGAGAGGAAGGTTGGAGAGAAGCCAATATTTCCTGTGAGCATCTGTGAGGATTGTACTGAGAGCTGGCTAGCTGTGAGAGCTAAGGCTTTGTATAATTCCCATGTACTTCCACCATGTATGATAATACAATATTGTGGGGTTTTTAACTGAGGCTTTCCCTAAAGTATTTTCATGTGTATTGTGCCATTGATTCTTCTTCTTCTGGTTATATTGTTCAGCTTGATCTTTAAGTTTCCACAAATTGATAGTAGTAGTAGGTTATAGTATTCTGCTTTGATTTATATTGCATTATCTAGTTAACCTATCACCAGATTTTCTACATGGTATCAGAGATG
This sequence comes from Pinus taeda, assembly GCA_000404065.3. Lineage (NCBI taxonomy): Eukaryota > Viridiplantae > Streptophyta > Pinopsida > Pinales > Pinaceae > Pinus > Pinus taeda. The sequence continues at coordinate 149,551 of APFE031221092.1, read as the reverse complement.
TGAACAATATACTAAGAAGAGAATTTGAAATATGAAGTTTGGGGTTGCAGGTGCAAATCGAATTCATATCATACTTCAAGGTTGGACAATGGCGTTCTATGGCTTGAGACTCAAATATGCCTTGGAAGGTAGCTTGAATTACATAGCATGGAAAGATAGAATGGAGGTTGTATTAGAAGACAATGGTTTGAAGGAATTCATTGATCAAGAAATCACAAACGCAGCTTCAACTAATGCACAAGAGTTGGCTGAGTGAAAGAAGTGTGTGGTGAAGGCTAGATCATCCTTGAGGGAGTTTGAGACCATATTGTCTCAAGTCTCCATGTGAAGGATACTCCATTTTCAATGTGGAAGACATTGAAGGACCTCTACCAAAACAGTAGCAACCAGAGGAAATTGGCCCTCAAGGATAAGCTTTGAAGAATCAATATGGATAAGCGTGATACTATTTCCACATATTTGAACAAGCTCACCACCTGTAAAGATGAGCTTGGCAATGTGGGAATAACTACTGCTGATGATGATATGGTGAGCCTTACTCTCCTTGGCCTTCCAAAGAGTTGGAATAGCTACCAGTACTCTGTGAACAGAAGGGAGAAACTGCCAGATTGGGAATGACTATGGTTGGGTCTTATGCAGGAGAAGATTAGGAGGAGCACACCAGATGGTTCTTCATCCAAGAATGATGATGAAGAAAATTTGGCCTTAACAGGTAAGGCAAGGAAAGGGAAGGGGAAGGCTTCCCATTTCAAATCGAATTCTTCTTGTGGAGGGAAGAAGGGTGACGTGTCTAAAGTAAGATGCTTTAATCGTCACAAGATGGGACATTATAAGACTAATTGCCCATTGAGGAAGTCCAAGAAGGGATCCTCAGAAGGATCAAAAGGTCAGGCATTATTTTCTTAGTTCGAAATGGAATTTACCGTCATCGCATGCATGGTGTCATCGATGATGGGTTGTGTCTGGTATCTTGACAGTGGAGCCTCATTCCACATGATCGGTGATAAAAATCTATTCAGTGCCTTGGAGGAGAAAGACCTCAATATGCGCATCAATATGGGTGATGACAGAAGGTATAATGTTTTAGGAGTAGGCACAGTTTCTTTTCAGAAGGAGCATGGATCTCCTCTCACTTTGACAGATGTGATGTATGTGCCTGGACTAAAGAAGAACTTGGTATTGGTCACGAGGTTGGAGGAAAAAGGCTACGATGTTGTCTTTAGTAAAGGAAAGGTATTCCTAAGACACATAGACACAGGTGAAACCAAGAGGATAGGGATTCAGATGTACTTTCCTACTAGTAGAAGGATAGTGGTTCGCAAAGATCTCAAGTTTGATGAGCAGAAGGCCATTCGAGTTTCCCTTGAGAGGGAGTTCCAACTACAAGTTGTGGAGGAACTGTTGGTTCCTAAGGAGGAGGAGCCTCAGACTGATGTGGAGTAGCTACATGTAGAGGTTCCAGGATTGGAGACATACACTCAAGCATAGTCTTCCAGAGATGGATGGAAGCACACAAAAGAAGTTGACAAATTGTTGGAGGATGTGAGAGAGAATGTGGGAGCACCGTCTTCTTAGTGCAAACAAAGGAGGTCACCTGAAAGGTACACTTGATACATGGCCCTTGCTAGGAAATGTGTTGAGACCGAGCCATCCTCCTTTGAGGAAGCAGTGCAATAGCCAATTTGGGTTAATGCTATAGTGGAGTAGTATGACTCCATAGTTCTTAATAGTGTTTGGGATGTGTTTCCGAGACCAGAGAACAAGTCAATTGTGAGTTCTTATTGGCTTTACAAGGTAAAGCAAGTTGCTAGTGGTAGTGTGGAGAAGCATAAGGCAAGATTTGTTGCCCATGGATTTTCACAGGTTAGGGGGATTGACTATGATGAGACTTTTGCTCCTATCACAAGGTACTCATCTATTAGATCTATGTTGGCACTATCAGCACTGATGAGTTGGAAGATCCATCAGATGGATGTGAAGACTCCATTCCTCAATGGCCAAATTAAGGAAGAGGTGTACATAGAGCAACCGAAAGGTTTTGAGACTTTCGATCATGAGTCGCATGTGCCGACTCAAGAGAGCATTGTACAGGCTGAAACAAGCACCTCATGCTTGGTACACTAGGATAGACAACTACTTCACCGGGTTGGGCTTCACAAAGAGTGAAGCGGATGCAAACCTGTATCTCATCCTAGTGAAAGGTAAGTTGTTGGTCATCGTACTTTATGTTGATGATCTCATATTGACTGGTGATGATTAGTTGATCGTGTCTTGCAAGGATTACCTTGAGAGAGAATTCGAGATGAAATACATGGGTCTCATACATTACTTCCTTGGCATGGAAGTGTGGCAGAAGGATGGAGAGTTATTTGTGTCTTGGGGCAAGTATGCCAATGATATACTCAGGAGATCCCACATGGAGAAGTGCAAGCCCATGCAAACTCCTCTAGCAGGTAACTAAAGGAAGGAGGTTGTTAATTCAAAATAAGTGGTAGAGGCTACTGTGTATAGGTATCTTGTGGGTTCACTGATTTACTTATTGAACACACGACCAGAGTTGTGTTATGCGGTGAACCAGCTGAGACAAGAGATGGTTCAGCCTACCAATATGTTTTGAAAGGCGACAAAGCATGTATTGAGATAGCTCAAAGGCACATCTCAGTATGGATTATGGTACAAATGAACGGAGGGAGTGAAGCTACAGGGCTTCACTGATGCAGATTGGGGCAGGGATTCCATCAGATCGGAAGAGCACATCAAGAGGGATTTTCAACCTTGGGTTAGCGATAGTTTCTTGGTACAACAGGAAACACATGCTAGTTTCACTCAACTCAACAGAGGCAGAATACATGGCTGTAAGTCAGGCAACGTGTGAGGCCATCTGGATGCGGAAAATCCTAGTTGGTTTGTTTGATCAGAGGATGGATCCAACTGTGATCTATTGTGATAACCAGAGTTTTATCAAACTCTCTGAGAATCCAGTATTTCATGATAGGTTCAAGCACATCGACATCCGGTATCATCATCTTAGAGACTATGTAGCGAGGAGGATCATGTTGTTGCAGTATATTTCGGCAGAGGAGCAAGATGCTGAAATTTTGACAAAGGCATTATCAAAGTGTAAATTCAATTTTCGTAGAGACAGGATCAGGGTGGCAGATAATCCATTTCTTATTGAGAGGAAATGTTGAAATATGGAAACAAGAATATTCCAATTTAATTTGTCCTTGAACTAAATTGTGAATTAAAATCGAATTTAGTCTTAATAGCTACTTGGAAATAATTAATTAATTTATTTTAAATTAATTAGTTGGAGAAATTCAAGTTAGAAGTCTTTCTGAAGTCATGCAAGAGCTATCCCTTAAATTAAGGAGATAAGATTGAGTTATATTTGAGTTGTAATTAGTTAACTTAGTTTACTGAGTTAAGTCTAGTTAAATTAGTTCCAAACTGTTTGAGGAACTAATAGTGAGTCAACAATCAGTTGATGCATTAATGCACTCAACTAGTGCTACTCTAGTTAACTGAAGATTCCCTCATCAAAAACTCATGCATGTCTATTCTGAGAAAGACCTAGTTTTGATTAATGTTCAAGGACAGTGTACTATCAGTTGCATGTGTTATCATGGAGAAAACGCATGCATGCAGTCAAGGATAAATCCTTGAGGATTGCGTAGTTTTGGAGGCAAGGTTTGCCACTTGGTAACAGGATAATCATCCACAAGGAACAACGCAAGGAATTAGGAGCTTGGAGGGCAGAGAGGAAGTCTGGAAAGAAGCCAAGATTTCCTGTGAGCATCTGTGAGGATTGTACTGAGAGCTGGCTAGCTATGAGAGCTAAGGCTTTGTATAATTCCTATGTATTTCCACCATGTATGATAATACAATAGTGTGGGGTTTTTAGCTGAGGCTTTCCCCAAAGTATTTTCATGTGTATTATGACATTGATTCTTCTTCTTCTGGTTATATTGTTCAACTCGATCTTTAAGCTTCCGGAAATTGATAGTAGAAGTAGGCTATAGTATTCTACTTTGATTTATATTACATTATCGGGTCAACCTATCACCAGATTTTCTATAGCACATGGCATGTTTTTCATGTGCCATGTGTCATCACCATTACACAACCAAACATCCAAAAACACTAAAAGAGGGTGACACATGTACTCCACTACAATGTCACCTACTCTATCTAATACACCATGTCACTGCTCTGTCATTGGTCCAACTAGCATGTTCCATGCATCAGGATATTAGGTTTCGAGAGAATCTATGAACTTTTTCATAACTAATGTTTGGGAGGCCAAATTGTTCTTGACCCATAGTTGTTATACCTTATCTCTTCCATGACTAGAAGCATAACTAAAGGCTCCCATAATGCATATCAAAGAAAAAAAATGGACACCTAATATTTCAAGGGCTTGCAAGATCTTAACCCATACGTGTTAATGATTAAATTCTCTCTGACCAGTGGTTTGACCAAGTGCTAACCAAAGTTAGTTATTGGGAAAATCCATGATTCTTAATATTGGAAATATTGCAATATATCAAACATCTAATAAACTAACCGACAATTAATGATAAATTTTTCATTTGTTAATTTATAAGGGGACCATAAAACTTTGATTTTCGGGTTACTTCCTAGATGATCTATCAACTAGTGTTATATCCACTTATCACACTTGGTCCCACTAGTGCCACTTCACCCTAATTCAATTTCATGTTGTCTCAAGTGGTGTTGGGGGGCTTGATGGTCGTTTCTTTAAGGAGTGGGATGTCATGGATGATGGGTGAATCCTCTCATCATTTTCCACATTTACTTAGTGGTTCACAACTATGAAATCATTCTGGACCCACCCTTAGTTAAGCTTCGAGCATGTTGGGAACCCCTTAAATGAATAAGAGATGTTGACCCGATCCAAATTCTGTTGGTCCAATATGTGTTGATTCGTTGATCAAAGGTGTTATGTATTGTATGCACAACTATGCTCCCCCTAGTGTTGACATCAATGACAACACATTTTCCAAGAATTTCTCCTTTTGTCATTGGTGGAAATCCTCAACATAATTTAGGTTGAATGTTGAAGGGCTCCCCCTATGTGCAATCTCTCCCTCTCTAATATCAATGGAAAAGGGCTATACCGTATAGGACTCACCCTATATATACATGATCAAAACATCACCTAGCTATCTACAATTCTTCTTTGACCAAATATTTTCTTCAATGAAACACACCATGTCTACAGCTTTTGTAGAACTCCCCCTAGTTGTTTAAGAGTTTTCATACTTCTAACACCACCCTGCTTGACTGTCAGTAATTTCTTATGTTTTCTACAATTTATCCACTATCTATAAATCCTTTGATTGCATCAAGACCAAAAACTTTTGACTGTAAATATTTTCCTTGTCTATAAGTATTCCTCTTATGTAACTATTATCCTTTTAATATTACTCCCCCTATCTACAACTTATCCTTCTTATTTTCTATAAAGGCATGCTCCTCCTTAATTGATGCTTCTCCATATTTTCAACTCTACCCACTATGTTGATATAACAAAAGAAAGGAACTACTTCTCCTAAGAATATGTCATACAACTATGTCCCTTTATAATCTTTGAATAAGCAAGTACCTATTTTGTTTCTTATGCAATTCAATTAGTTCAATGGTTTCCACTAACTCACTTCATGAAACTTACTCTTGAAATCTTCCATGGTCTGAGTAGCTACCATCTCTCATATATAATTGTTACTGATGGGATGGGAGAGAGATCAATCCCAAATTTTGTCTTATATATCAAAAAGTTTGTCTAGGCATAATTTTAGTAAATATATTTGCAACCTCTTCCTTGGTAGAAATGGATTCCAACTTAACACTTTATTTAGCTACACTCTCCTTAGAAAATGATATTTGATGGGAATACGTTTTTCTTTAAAAGAATCAAAAGGTTCTTCGAAATGTCGATTTTACTTATATTATAAAAAATTATTGATACTGGTCGATCTTATTATACCCCGATATCCTTTAGAGTCTGCTTCATCTAGAAACTTGAGTACAACATGTAATTGTTGCAATGTATTCAACTTCAGTTGTTGATAGGGAGATTGAGATTTGTTTCTTTCTCAACCATGATATTAGATAATTTCCCATAAAGGATTCTCCAACATTTGTACTTTTCTTGTAGTCTACACTTCTTACACAATCTACATCTATATATGTTGTTAAACTAGTTTTTTTCTTTTTGAATACCATTGGCCAAATTCTAACATGACCCTCAAATATCTAAATATTCTTGTAACTACTTGCACATGTCTCTCCTTTGGTGCAGATTGAAATCTTGTGACCAACCCTATTTCTTGTGTAATATCTCATCTCGATGTCGTCAATTATAGTAAGATTCCAATTATTGACCTATAAATGTTTAATTGCATGAGGAGAATCATTATCATTCCTCAACATGCATCCTATTACCATGGGTGTGCTAACAGGTGCACAATTTTCCATCCCAAATTTCTTCAAAATTTCCTTAATTCATTTATTTTGGGAGATGAGTATTCCTTTACTCGATTGAACAACTTGCAAACCTAGAAATAATGACAATTCTCCTAGCATGGACATTTCAAACTCTTTCTACATTTTTCTATAATTCTTTTCCTCATTGTGTTGACATCACTTCCAAAAATAATATCGACTACATATACCAAAATGATTAAAAAAAATCATTATCTATTTTGATAAATATTGTTGTTTACTAGGGCCTCTTTTCAATCCTTGTTATTGTAGATACTTGTCAAATCTTGAGCACCAAACCCTGGGAGCTTGTTTTATATCACACAATACTTTCTTCAATCTGCACACATCATTTTCATTTTCTAACAACTAAAATCCTTCTAGTTGTTCAACATATGCTTCTTCTAAGTCACCATTCAAGAAAGCTAACTTGACATCCATTTCCTAAGCTTTGAACTTTCTGACACAAGCAAATGCCAAAAACATTTCAATGGCTTCAATTATGGCTACCTGAGCAAAATTTGTCAACAATCCCTGCACAAATTTGTTAAATCTCTAACTAAGGTAGTGAGGAGTGAGTATGCCCATTAAATAGGTTGTAGCCAACAAATATCAATCTTGTTTTGAGGGAAGATTTCCTCCAAAACTAATGTGTTTAACGACCTCCTAAGTTTTCAAAATGCTTTGTAGCGCAAATGTACCATGACTCAAACAATCCATCTATCATAAATGACCTATATTTGAGTTCTTATCGTGATTATAATTAAACCTCCTTTAATTTGTAATGAAAAAAATAAAATAAAAACATTTTTCCTTAATTAATATGAATAAGCAATGTATACCAACTTTGTGTATGAGACCCCCTTAATTATGGGACAAAAAACTCATGTTCACACAAAATTTTCTTTTTAATATTCAAAAAATATTCATACCTCTAAATTTAAACATGTAACATCTTAAAATAATACACATTTTCTTAACCATTAAACCCAGTAAAATTATATATACATAAAAACAAAAAAACTCATTTACAATAAATATAATAATAATGTTTATAAAATAATATTTTTCCCAATACTCAATTTTTAATTTTTTTTTCCCGTATCATTTTCAAAACGATGATAAGAGTCATCGTTTCCCATTGATTTGATTGACAACCTATATGTCCGACTCTAAGTGTCAAGTTTCATAGTTTTGTTGAAGACCCACATACCAAGTAGACATCTCCACTAGACGTTCTCACACTCAATTGTGCCTATAAACTTACTTATATTAGTACCACTAAAAAAATATTAAGCATATTATTGAAAAGCATGTCTCATTTGATTTATCAAACATAAAATTATACATTCCATAATCTATTTAAAAAGCATGAGTTTCATCTCCTTACTTTACACCTCTAGTGACATTCTATCAAGGCCGTACAACACAAATTATATTTGATCTTGAAGGGACCATGATAAACCTAAAGTCATACATTGGAGAATGAATTTATAAACCATGAGGAAAATATACATGCTTGCAAATATGTCCCACACCACTAAAGGCTCATTAAACTATGAAATGGTTGGAAAATTAATGTTGGTGAAAGAAAAATATATAATTTAAAAATGGTTCAATTTTTATTTATTATTATTGTTATTATAATAGGTTACTTGTATTAATAAAATCTGCTTATGATTTTATTAGTATATTTTTAATTGCTTATGTTTATTAGTATTTTTATGTTATTATTTTTTATATTTAATATAAAATTAAAATATAATATTTATAAAAAAAATAATGTTAATTATAAATAAAATATTTAATGTTTATTTATTTTACATAATATAATATAATATAACATAATAAGAAGTAAAATATATAATTTCTTTGGGTTTGAAGTTGATATATAATATTTAAAAATATTGAATATGCAATTTAAGTTTTATATAATAAAGTAAAAAATTATTGTTTTTTCAAATAGGTGCTTTCTACATGAAAGTGACATGTAATATATTCATTCTTTAATATGAAGTTGATAAGTGTATTAAATAAATACTAATAAATAAATAAAAATTAATGTTAATTGCAAATAAATTATTTCATATTGAACATAGATGTAAGAAATAAAATAAATTATTGTCTGGCAAGAGATATTTTTACAATTTAGAATGAGTAAGATGTGTAATTTTTTCTTTTTCTACATAGAGTTCACAGTCAACATTTAGCAAAAATATTAATAACAAAAAGAAATATTGTATGTATTTCAATGTCCACATTTACTAAAATTGCAAGATCAAATTATATATATAATATATATATATATATGAATGACAATTAAAAGTAAAAACAAATGTATATTGTTCATAGGGCATTAAACAATTGGCAATAGAGTGTATTGTTAAGGTTCTACTTATGTGATGGTATGCTCAAAACTATGTGGGTCTAGCTAATAAAAAAGAAAAAGTATATTTAAAACATTTCAATGATATGTTGCTTAGTATGATGAAGACATGCATCCTTCTTTACTCATTATAGAGTTAATGAGTGACATGATTTTCAATATTTTTTATAAATGAAATATCTTAATGCCAGAGAGAGAGAGAATATTTTAATGACGTGCGTATTAAACATTTGTAATAGAGAGAGATAGAGAGAGAGAGAGAATTTTAATGGCGCACGTATAAAAAACATCTGAGAGAGAGAGAGAGAGAGAGAGAGAGAGTGAAAGAAATTTAATGGCGAGAGAGAGAGAGAGAGGGAGAGAGAGAATTTTAATGGTGTGCATATAAAAAATATTTGTAATTCTCTTCGTGCTCAACACATGCAATTCAGATTGATGTATACATGTTTAATATTTTGGACAATGTCATTATAATAAAAAAAGAATAGAAATCTTTCCAATATGTCAAATTCAATAAATATCATTTTTTTCTTCTAAAATTTATAGTGGATTTTTTATGAGCCATCCTAAGAGTAAAAGATATACTTACCATAACTAGAATGTATAAAAACACATTTGAAATAAACCATTAAGCCCACTTGACAAGTTGCTTCTGCCTCCCCTAGGTTTTGTCTCTGACCTCATGATTTGTAAAGTTTTCAAAACATCTCTCATGGGATAAATTGATGTGACAAGTAATTCAAGTGAGCAGGTCCCAATACATAAGAGAGGTTTACATCTAATTTAATCATTTTCATAGTAGGGGAACTCCTGTATCCGTCTTCCTAGTCCCACAAATCTAAAATATGATTTAATGCTTGCACATATAGATGGTCCTTAGCTTTATGAACTTTTATAAACTTCAATTTAACTTGAAATATTTATGCATCTTCCTACCCCAAGGCTACTACCATTCTATCTTTTACACCTACAATTTCTTTGAAGAAAACTTTCACCCAATATTAAACTTCCTATACATCCTCCATAATGACCAAATAACAATCACAATGGTCCATAATGACTACAAAGATGAGTATACCTTAAAAGAGAATTGATATAGAAATATCTCCATTACAAATCTACATGTTTTTCGTTAAGATAAAGAAATTGAGAACATTTAAGAGTGTGTCGTAATGACACTAGGAGGAAAAGAGTTTGAGAACTTTTAGGCATCGATATACTTTGATAAATGCATGATATACAACTACATGCATATCTATTACTCTCCATATATAATGTAATATTGAGAAGATTCCAAGTATGGCTTGCTAAATCCCCCATGCTTATTCATAATGATGTTCATTCACTATAATGAATCCTTGAATTGTCAAAATAATTGATTTTGTTATATGAAAGTGTAACACAGGTCCACCAAGGTCTATGGATTTAAAGGGTTGGACACTAATGCCCAGGGAGGATGGATCAAAACCTTGGGAATCCATTTCTAAACTATATTTAGAATCATCAATGAATAACTTGGGATGAAAGTAATATCTCTTGTTCCTTTGACCATACTCACAATCAAATTTTAAGCTCTAAATCACTTTTGTTGGCAATTTAATCTACCTTGGCATTTAAATGCCTCTTAATCTAATAGAAATAGATCTTCTAGGATTCCTTAAGGAGAAAGATAACAAAAATTAAAAATAAGAGTTGTGCGGGGTGGGGGGAATCTTCATCATTTTAGGACTTATGTGATGATGTAAAAGTTTTTTATAACAATTATATATTCTTGTTGTTGTTTCATTGGTATATTTCCCCTTGATAGAAAACTAATTCTTTAACTTCATTATAACTTAGTGCTTGATTGATCCCCAAATAATACTTGATCTTTCAGTTTCCTTTAGGATTAATGAAATCCCCCTACATTTGTTGCTCCTTGGTTTCCTTTTGAGGCCCCCAAAAAGAATAGGGGGTACCTTTTCTATTGCGATTCCCATTGGATTTATTCATTATTTTAAATTATAAACTTACAAGATAGGTCGAGATATAGGCATGAGATGTTCAAATTTGCCATTTAAAGTGGTTTTGTTTGTATTTTGGTGCAATGATGTACAAAAGTCCAATCCATTACAAGGCTATTCTTCCCTACATAGAGTCAACAAGTAGATGATTAGCAAGATAAACACATTAACAAATGAGCAATGCAACTAAATCTAAAAAAGATCATTATTTACAACACAATAACAAATAAAAACAAAAGAAAGAAACATAAGATGTAGGGAAGAAATAATTATCTTTATTGCTTACTTAAAGGAGTTACAAATAATATCAAAGACACTAAAAGGAGTTGATAGGGAAATGGAACTTATGACTCTCCTAAGGGAAGGTCCCTTTTCCCTCTCCTTGCAAGAATGATCTTTCCTCAAAGAAGTCTTATGATCTCTCTCAATGGTGAGCTCAATGAACATAAAGAAATGTAATTGGCTATAAAATTTGGAAACATAACTTTGCTTTGGATTCTCTCTTATTTTGGTCCGAAATCCAATGATATTTACAAACAAAAGCTCATCCCTTGGTTCCCCTTGGCTCAATTATGATATTTAATCCTTGAATGATCTAGTGGGAGATAAGGGAAGTCATTTGGAGGCTCCTTAATGCCATTTCAGTGGTGTAGTGGTTCAAGACTGAGCTAGCTATCCTTGTATTTACAATAGGTGGTTTCAAATTTAATGCAATTTGGCCCATGTATTATTAAGTGGCCACTTTTGTGGATCCACACAACTATTAAAGAAACAAATATGGTGATTCGTGCAAAACTGCGATGGTGACTTTATGAGGATTAATTGTTTACGTGGAAACCATAGGAACCTTTGATTTTTGCTGATTTGTGATGTTTTCCAGCATTCACTAGTACATTTGTGCATGCCATTCTTTAGTGTTTGTAATCCTAGCTAGTGTAATTTAGTGTACGTTAGTGATAACAATTTCCCCCTAATGTACGAGATTAGGAGAAAACACATAGTTGAACTACATCGCGTTTTCTTGTCTGACATTGAGTCCAACTGATTTCTAAGGAGAGATATCCTTGTTTGGAAAGAGAGAAGGGGGTCCTTAAGAAGATATTGTAGAATCCACTACTGATAAAAAATATTTAGAGAAATGATACAAAATAATATCCCATTCTTGTGACCATAACTTTGACTATTATGGTTACATTGGTACACAAGATGAATCTTGTCAAAATTGTTGAGACAAAATTGCTATTGGTAAAGTAGATGGTTTATTTTCCCTCTAGGGAATATTTTATAGAAAATGGAAAGGATAATACATATGGCCCCATGTACTAGGCACAACTGAGTGTTGGAAATTCTAGTGGAGGTGTCTACTTGGTATATGGGTCTTCAACAAAACTGTGAAATCTCAATTATAATAAAGTATGACACTTTTCGACGTGAAACAATGCTAGAGTCAAACATATAGGGTGTCAATCAAATAAATGGGAAACGATGACTCTCGTCATTCCATCTGAGTCATAATTTGAATAGAAGTGAAGATAAAAATATTTCTTCTTTCCTAGAAAGTGAGAGTTGACATTGATAAGAAGGATAACGTGACCCTCTGGAAAAGAGGTTTTCCAAAAATCCACATGAGACTTAATATAAGTAGAGAACCATGGATTTGTGAAAAATCCATGGTGATTGAGGTTAATAGAAAGACATGGATAATATAAACTGTTGAAGGTTGAAGCACTTGTGCAACTAGCAGTAACCAAAACAAACTAAGGTAAGAAAGCCCCTATAGTAAGGAATAGATCTAGGGGTTGACAAATTATTAATTTGACTAGGTGAATTGGGTATGCAATAATATGATATTTTGGTTATAAGTGATATAGGTATATGACATGAAATTTATATTAAGTGTATGGTGTATACAATTTTTTATCTAACCAAGGACAACTATAAACCATCATCAGATAGTAGATATGAAAATGAGTGAGGTTCTTAATTCGAAAAAGAATAATTATATACTTTCCAAAAGAATGTAAGGATGGTTTGGAATGTACAAATATGGATATAGATTACATAGTGTGTGATAGCCTATGTGATGGTGCAAGGGAGTGATTGCAAAGGGCAGGGGGTCTATTAGTTAGTGTTGGTGTAAAGAAAATGAACGGGGAGTGATCATGCAAATGGTGTACTGATTTATAGAGCAATGAGGGGCCAAGTTCTAATGCAATGATCCATTCATAATGATAAATTATATGGGCGCCTTAGATTATAGGGGTTTGGAAAACAACAATTCAAGAAGAAGGAATGTAGCCATGGTTCAATTTATTCCCAATCAATAAAGGATGGCATGGATGCTAGTAATGAAATGGGTACTACTAAATGGGGCAATCCCTAGAGGTAAAAAACTATTGACTTATGTTGAAACTCAACTGTTGCAAGAGGAAGGTGTGGATGAATGTGGTAAGCATATAGGGGGGCCTATGGTGAACTCATGGGGTTTGTGACAGGTTATGCAATTTTCTCTAGTTGATAATATTTACCATGCCAATTATTAGAATAAGATACCTTGAGTGTGATTCTACTTGTAGTTGAGGAGCCATGGTGAGTGGGAATAATGTATCCTGCAATCATGAGTCAAACATCCCAAGTGAAAGTACTACAACTACACAAAATACTGAAAATGTGTATGTGACAAGGAAAAGCTAAAGCATGGAAAATATAATGATGACCCTGAGAGTTGTGAAGGCACAAAATGAAAATTTTTTAGCATGTTGAGTTGAGGTAGCCATTAAGAAGTGTTCAATGTGTTGTTCTCAATGGTGTGAGTAGTTTTAAAAATGGATCTCGTGGGCTCTACTATGGTTAACCTAAAGTTCCAAACTAGGGTGTATAAAAGTGGATTGAGGTTCACAATGGCACCCCATTTTTGCACTAGTGAGGTGGTAAGAAGTGATCAATTAACTATCCTTGTTGTTGTTTGGAGGCCACTGGAGACCTTGATCAAATTGTGTTTGGAGCCATGTAAGTCATAAATCCTTGACCTTTATGACTTTGAGTAGCTAGGTTAGATTGGTCATATGATACAATGACATACAACCATTTTTATATTTTGAGGCTCACATTTGCATGGGTGACTCAAGGGGAGCCACAATGACTTGGCATGTGGGGGAGGTGCAGTCGTGGTGATGCTGGGAGGACAACTTTGAATCCATAAACATGATAGAAGGGTATGAATATTTTTAAGATTTTGAGCAATGTCCAATACACCCATAATGTTGAGAACAACATGTGGTGCCAATTTATATTTTCTTGTTCAATATTAATTGTAACATGATTTTAATTATTTTGTTAACAACTTCTATCTAACCATTGGACTAGGGGTAGTATGGTGAATCAAAACCATGAGTGAACCCAAGGAGATAAGAGAGTTCTTAGAGTATGTCATTTTCAAACTATTTTCCATGGTTAGACACTAATTCCTTCAAAGCCCCTAACCACATGATGGCATGTTTAAAGAAAACGTGAGCCATTGTGTCAATCATGTTGTTGAATCTGGGCACAGATTCAACCAAATTAGTGAAGTAGTCTATTGCAACTAACATATACTCATGGTTGTTCTGTGAAAACTAGTTACAAGTCATGAAGTCAATCCCTCATTTGCAAAAGGGGTTTATTAAAATGATAGGAAAAACCAGGCTAGAGGGGCTCACATCTTATGGGCATAAAGATAGCACCTAGTGCACTACTTGAATGCAGTCTCAAAACAAAGTGAGCCAAAAATAGCCCGCATTGAAAATTTTCTAGGCAGTGGACATTTTTGTGAGGTTCCCACCATAAGTGTTGTTGTGAAAGTCATTTAATACCTACTCAGCTTCAGTGATTATGAGGCATTAATGTAGAATGGTATTGATCACTTGTCTATAGAGTACATCTCCAATGACAATATACCAAGGTTCCTAATGGTGAACGCATTTATAATAATCTTGTCATAGATGTGGGTTGAAATTTTGAGTTGAAAAGTAAAGAATAATATTGTCATATCAAACATCTAAGAAGATGACGAAGGGATGTTCATTAGGGAACTTTTTGTTTACTAGTGGATCCTAGGAAAATGAAAATAGATCAACAATGAATTCTACAAGTATCATGACCTTATTTATTTTATGTTCTTGTAGAATGAATATCCATTGGATGAACTCATGGTTCATCATTCTCCAAGTAAGGAAGTAATACATGGGTCTGAACTTGCAATTACTATACTATTCCTGAGCATAATGTAATGTCCTAAATTTTGTACTATCTGCACTAATGCAAGGGAAAAAAATTTGTCGAGCTAATAATTGAGAGTTGAGTCAAACAAGTTATTTCTCATGTAATAAATTACATGCTCTATGTTATCATCTTCCTGTTGGACTAACACTCCTACATTGGTAACCTCATATGTTGAGAGGTATTGGGTATAGTCCTTATAGTTAGGTGGGATTATTATTTGTGCTTGTGATAGTGCATCCTTTAACTCATTGTTGTGCTTATTCATCCTACTTGAAAGGGATATCTTAAAAAATAATATGAAGAAAGTTGTGAGCACAAGTAGCATAGTTTAGAATGAACCAATGAAAGATGTTGGCCTTGCCTTGAAGGTTGTACAATTGGAATATAGTTTTTGGTCTTGGACCTTGACAAATCACTTGGACCTTCATGGGTCTACCATTATTCCTTTTTGGGAAAATATGAACCCAAGAAAGCATCCAACAAGGATGTAGAAAACACATTTGAGAGGGTTCAAGTTGATTTTGTACTATTTACATCGTTAGAATAAATACATAGATCTTTTATGTGATAAGATCCAAAAGGAATAACATGATATGAAAAAGTACCCCAAGTGGTGGTAAAGGAATTTTCATAATAATTTGTATGGTAGAATTGAACTTCCATCCATGAAGTACAGTGCCTCGTGCTTCACACACACATCAATGAATTTATCTATGAATGGTGTGGGAAAATTTTCCTTTGAGCATGTTTTTTTCAAACCCAAATAATCAATATATATCTGAATAGTCCCCTATTTTTTCATGTCAAGTAGAAGATTAGTGTTGTCATTCTTGTTGATTATGGGTTTTAAGTGCTTCATTGATATGTGGTTGATCGTTTATGAGTGTAAGATCATGTTCAAGTCATGTTTTGGTTTGATTTTTTCCTCACTGCTCCCACACTTAATAAATTTTTGAAATGTTCCTTGCCCAACCAACCACCCTTTCAACCTGTCTCCATGAACTACACATTGCATAGTTGCAACCCTCAGTCATCATCCCATACCCCCTAGAACTGTGCATTGCATAGTCACTGTCTCCAAGGACTACACATCGAGTAATCACAATGCCTAGTTTCTACCTCATGTCCCTCATAATTTCCCAATCCTTCCTCCCAGTTAGCCTCCCATTACACATTGTACAATTTCTGTCAGTAAACAACCTCCATGTCTCCCTTATCTGCACAACTATGAAGTATTGTGGCCCAAACTATCTTGAAATGTGCATTTTGCAATTACAATGGGAAATCCTACCTCACTGTGCCATTGTCTCCCTCAACTACAGAGTTTAGTCTCTCAACCCTCCAGCCACTTCACATTATGCAATCATAGTCATCAGACCTTCCTCACTACCTCCTGGAACTATGCATTATGCAATCCCCGAGCTTCCTCAACCGGGCACTCTGTTACAAAGTCAATTAGTAGTGCATAAAGAACAAAGTAGACTAGGATATCTATGAACTAATGTCATCTTGTCATGAGTGAATTCCATCTATAGGTGATGTATCTTGACATGACAAGATGATGCTCAAGGATGCAGCTAAGGAGATCATGCAAAACGACATGTATGACACTACAAAGATAAGAATGATCATCAAGTAAGAAGATGAAGGGACACAAGATTGAGATAGAAGACAGAAGATAAAGGTCACGTGGAAGACACCATATCAATAATATTTTAGAGGATGAAGAAGAAGCACATGCAAGACTCATCAAGAAGATATAAAGAGAAAAACAAGAAGATAATCTTGACATTGGCACATCATCATGAAGTTCCATGTCATTAGTGCCAAGTCATGGATTGCCCAAATTTCATCTCAAGGGTAATATGAGTCATCACCTTGCCACATAATTTGTGAATTTCATTATGTACTTTTCAAGAAAAATGAAAAAAGTAAAGTGTGTGGAAGTCCAAAGGTCACTCATAGTATGTGAAAAGTCATGTAGAAGTCAAAAGTTGTCATGGGAATTTTAAAAGTCACAAGGAAGCTCAATAGTCATGAGGGGAGCTCAAGAGTCACAAGGGAGGTGGAGAGTCACCTAATTTGTTATATATACACCCTCATATATCAAGAAAATTATTTTTCACCTTGGCTTCTTGAGTTGTGCATAGGAGAGAAGATTAGGATTTTGAGAAGCAAGTAGTTGCTTATCATTCCACTATTGGAACAGGTGTTGTATCATGGAACTTTAACTCTATAATTTGGAGCTCTTGGAGTTGACGCACTTTTCATGCTTTGATCCATAAACTGTCATGGATATTCCACTAGATAATTTTTCATAATAGATCTGATAATAATATATTAAAATATTGAAATTTTACACTATTACAGTTTATTAAACTTTAAGATCTGTGGATTAACTATAATTAGTGCATGCATGCGAATGGAAATTATGCAGAGAAGTAGAGAATGACAAAATAAGGTCACACACACACACATAAGACACAAAATATACTCTCTGGGAAACCCTTTAAGGAGAAATCCTAGTTGGAGGGTGAGTCTACTTCGCTCTCTTTCTCTGTCTAGAAATATGGATGCATGTACAAAGAAGTAATGCTTGTGTCCCATGGATTGCTACAGTGCACATAACCTATCTATATAATACCTCCTATCTCTCCTAACTATCTTTACTCATCTATGGAACAAAACGTTCTTGAAAGAATGGAATGCCTCTTCGTCCTAATGGCTCGGTTATAACACATCCCGATAGCCTACTAGTGGTTAATTTTGACTACATCAACTCTTAACTAGAGTTACACAATAGAATATTCTAGAGTATTTTACATCAAAAACACGTGGCTATGCCATTTTCCATAAATGTGGGGGTTGACGCAGCATCCTCTCAAACTATAGGTGTGAAAACAAGAAGGTCAACTTCTGAGTGGCATAATTTTTTCATATGGACTCTGAATAACGTGCTTCTTGTGTCATTGGAAATTTCTTCATGTGCAGGATAACATGAAAAGATGTTGTACTAAAGCGCAAAATTTTTAACACCAAAATGGTCATTTTACGCCTCAAAACACTCTTGGAAGGTTTCAGACCCTATTTCGCCAAACTGGGTCTTGCTAGTAAAAATGGTCCTATGAGCTGATTCCTCCTCTTTTTCCACTCCAAATGCGTCAAGATGGATGAAAAACAATATAATCATCCAATCACATCATGAATATGTCATGAATGATTGTGAGACTATTATTTCATTATTTATGGTATATGTTTGTGTTAATTCATACTAATGCAAATGAACTATTTTGTTGGCTTTAGTATGCCTCTTTGAATTGTGTGTCTTTTGTTTTTCACGATCGTAGTTTCTTTGTGTGGAAGTCCAAAGGTCACTCATAGAATGTGAAAAGTTATGTAGAAGTCAAAGGTTCTCATGGGAATTTTAAAAGTCACAAGGGAGCTCAATAGTCATCAGGGGAGATCAAGACTCACAAGGGAGGTGGAGAGTCACCTCATTTGTTTTATATACACCCTCGTATATCAAGAAAACTACTTTTCACCTTGGTTTCTCAAGTTGTGCATAGGAGAGAAGATTAGGCTTTTGAGAAGCAAGTAGCTGCTTATCATTCCACTATTGGAACAGGTGTTGTATCATTGTAATGGCGTATCTTGGAACTCCCACTCTATAATTTGGAGCCCTTGGAGCTGACACAGTTTTCATGCATTGATCTGTAAATTGTCATGGATATTCCACTAGACAATTTGTCATAATAGATTTGACAATAATATATTTAAATACTGAAATTTTACACTATTACAATTTATTAAACTTTAAGATCTGTTGCTTTAATTGTAATTAGTGCATGCATGTGAATGGAAACTATGTAGAGAAGTAGAGAATGACAAAATAAGGTCACACACACACACATAAGACACAAAATATATTCTCTGGGAAACCCTTTAAGGAGAAATCCCAGCTAGAGGGTAAGGCTACTTCACTCTTTTTCTCTTCTAGAAATATGGATGCATGTACAAAGAATTAATTCTTGTGGACTATTGAGTTCCAAAACTGCCTCCTTTTCAAGCAATTTCTTCATCCTTCTTCCCTTGTTTTCCCATGCCAGTGCATCCTAAACCATCAAAAGCCATTGCATGATTGATTTCAGGAGTACATTTTAGTGATTTTCAAATTATATTATTATATGTGTTATTTGGATAGGGTTTTGTTTTTCAGCTACGGAATGTAGCCACTTTGCACACCTAACTAGCAATTTCGTAGCCATCTCCATACTTTTGTAGGTTATAGGTGTCGAGAAGAGGAACACGCCACATGGGTAGCTAAGGAAATGTTAGTACATGGATAGAGTTCTATTCATTTGATCAAATTCAAGGAGAAAGACCCCGGTCAAAGCAGAGTTTGAGGCATGTTCTTGAAGCTAAGGATTCGTTTTGCCACCTGCATAACCATATCCAACATCAATATTCATAGATTTATTGTTTATGCTAGCAGGAGACTAAATTCCCAAATGCACGACCTATTCACGTGTCTGTTGTAGAATATTTTCCTCTTAGAAACAGTTATGAATTTTTCCTATAAATTTCAGCGTTTGGAATGCAGAACTAGTTAATGTTTTTATGGTGATGAAGTAGTGTGATTTCCATTTGTAAGAACAAGACATTCAACACTCTGTTTTTATATACAAAAACTCTGTTTTTCTATATGGCTACCTGAGCGTGTGAAGTAAATTTGTGTTACTAGTCCAAGGCCGTGCAGAGGGCCCTTGTGTGGTTGAGGTTCCTTTTTGTTTCTGTGTATTTACATTTGTTGTTTTTCTTTCATTCAGCTATACATTTCTTGTGTTTTCATTTATGTCCATAATCATTCTAACATTGTATATATTGCAACTGTTGTTACTTGTTTTTACTAACCCTGATAAGTGCATTTCAGTATCACAATAGTTCTTTAATTTATTTTATGCTTGATCTTCTTAGTTGTAGTTTTGAAATTGTATTAAGTAGCATCTTTAGACTCACTTCTTTTGTTGTTCTTTAGTTTTCAAGTTCAAGTTGTTTTATGCTTTTTAGGATAGTCACTCATTACATAAGTGCATGTTTCCGTAACCTTTCGTTGATGGTTTACCCTCAAACTAATTGGTGAAATATAGAGTTTGTGAATGAGATTTTCTTGTTGTTCAGTAACTTTTCTTTCTTAATATAGTCACTCATATTATGAGCAAACATTTCCAGAGCCTTTTGTTGATGATTGATCTTAAAACTAATTGGCGAAGTGTTATGTTTATAAATGAGATTACTTCTTGTTCATTATTTTAGAGTTAGCTAGTTTGATGTCATTTTCTCATGATATAAACTAATATTTCCAGAGCCTTTCATTGATGATTGATCTTCAAACTAATTGGTGAAGTGTTATGTTTATAAATGAGATTACTTGCTATTCATTAGTTTAGAGCCAGTTTCAATTTTATTTTTTCCTTTAATTTAATTATAGTAGTTCATTAGACTTTAATTTTGCAAGTAGAATAGACAGCATAAGTATTTTTGTTTCCAGTACATCATTCTTAGTTTGATATAGATAGTTGCACTTCCATTTTCTCATTCAAGTTTTAATTTTGTAGATAGTAGTTTTAAGAGTCTTTTAAGCTCATATTCTGGAAACCATTACAATAGCAAGAAAATAAGCTTTGTCTTCACTTTCTTGTTTTGAAAACTACACTTCCAAACTTGGCCTAAAAAGCACTTTTAGACTCTCACTTTAGCAGTAAATTAAGATTTCAATTACATTGTAGAAATATAGGAGTCAAAAGAACAAAACCCCAAAACAACATAAACTTGAAAATAGTGAGGTAAGAAAGGGTTATTTAGCACATATAGTGCACTACACTTCATTAGTTTACGACACCTGTATTGATAATTTATGTAGCAATTTAGGACACTAAATTGACTAAACATTTTGGCACCATTGCTGGGGAAGTGTAACTAGGTAGCCTATTTCTTACATTCATTAAAAAATAAATAAATAAATTACAATTTATCGAGTATGCTCTCCTCTTGCACTTTGTGTGATCTGGAGGATTAGAAAAAAAATTGTTATTCCAAAAAAATAAAAAATAAAAAATTTCTTCAAAAACAATAAAACAAAAAATGGCATGCATAGAGAACGAGATTCTAGGGGTAGATTTATAGGGAGGGGCATAAGTTCGATTTTCACAACTCTAACTACTCCACCAAGGATTAGAAAGGACACCCCTCCATCCCAGACTCATACTCCCAGCCTTATGATTCCTGGAATTCAAGGGGTAACAACTCAATTAGAAGATTTTCCCACTTCATCTACTAAACCAAACCTAGGAGAGGAACCCTTTTTCACCTCTATAGGGGAGCCTATTGTAGTTGAAGAAGTAAGAATACCTAGAGAAGAAGAAGAAGTATAAACTCTCTCTCATCAGCCATTAATAGAAGGACCAAAAGATTCTGAGGAAACTATCAATGTAGAAGAATGGTAGAGGTAATAATGGAGGAGGCAGAGGAAATGGGGAAGGAGATAACTCATTTGGATTCCCTATAATGGATGAGGAAACACATACAACAACGAAAAAAATTCACCATCTATCCTCCCAAACTTTTATGGGTTGAGAAGTGAGGATCCTGAAACATTTTTGTTTGAGTTTGAACTCTTATGCCGAACTTATGACTATCTAGAAGACTCTCAAAAACTCAAATTGTTCCCTTCAACAATAAAAGGGGCTGCTCTGAAATGGTTTATGGGATTAGTCACTCAATCCATTAGGACTTGGAATGATATGAGGTAGGAATTTTTGTATAGATACTTGGATTATTGTATGCCTACCAATCATAAGAATGTGGTATTCAAAATGATGCAAAGGGAAGATGAAAATTTAGAGGATTTGCTTGGGAGGTTTAACTACAATTTGAAAAGAGAAAAACTGAGCAATTCAGATCAAGAAACTTTGAAAGCTCTTTTGTTGAAGGCCATTAGGGATGAATGGATAGATATCTTAAACATGATGGGGAAGGGAGACATATCTCAACTTCCATTGAATGATATAGTAGAATTATGTGTCCATCTCTCAAGAGGGAAATCTAAAACTGGGAAAGGACCAAGAGATCCTTCTCTTATTAGAGCAAATAAATCTGCAAATGGAACTGTAAGTAGGGAAGAAATTGGCAATATGCTTTATGAGTTCAAAACTGATATTTTAGGGAGCCTCAGTGAGTAGCTAGACACCCTCAAAATCCAAAACAAGAAGAAAACAAAAGCTGATGCTTTAGCCATCTTTTTTCCAAAATGCAGAAAGAAACATGCTCTAAGGGAATGCCCCTTAGATGCAAAAATTGTATAAGCTTGTATGATTTGTTCAGAAAGTCATGAGACCAAGGACTGTCCTTCAATCCTAGGTCTTAAGGTTGTCCTTCAAGTGGAAGTAGTCCCAAACTCTGTAAAATCTCTTTGTTTTGTTGCAAGAAGACCTTTGCAAGGGCCACAAAATCAAGGATTTAACAATCCAATGAATTTTCAACCCCCATCAAATTGGAATTCTTGGAAACAACCTTGGCCTCAACCTCAAAATCAATATCAATCTTAACCATGGGCACAAGGGGTACAAAACCCTTATGGGAGATTTGCTCAATATTATCAATATCCTCCATCTTAATAGAGTTATCCTCCCTCACAAAATCTCTTAGGTCCCTATAATACTAGTGATTACCCCATTATTATTGTAGTTATATTCCTTATTAATATTGTTGTGTCCCTATTGTCCCCATATTGTTATTACTATGCCCCATAGAATCCCTCTATTGCTATTTTTGTGGCTTTATATTATTATT
>APFE031221092.1:37781-104665 GCA_000404065.3 Pinus taeda | reverse complement strand
ATTGAAGAAAGCAACCTTGAAGGATCACTTTCCATTGCCCTTTATAGATCCGTTATTAGATACATTAGCAGGTAAAAGGTACTTTTCATTTTTGGATGGTTTTAGTGGTTATAATCAAATTCAGGTAGCACTTGAATATCAGGATAAGACCACATTTTCTTGTCCATGGGAAACTTTTGCCTACCATGTTCTTCCTTTTGGATTATGTAATGCACCCACAACATTCCAAAGAGCAGCACTAGGAATATTTTCTGATCTAATACATGATTGCATAGAGGTATATATGGATGATTTTACAGTCTATGGTAATACTTTTAAGGAGGCTTTGGAAAATTTGGAAAAAGTCCTTAAAATATGTAAAGAAAAAAACCTTTCATTAAGCCATGAAAAATGCTTTATGATGTTTACGGAAGGTATTGTTTTAGGACCTCACATTTCAAGAGATGGGATTAAAGTAGACAAATCTAAAGTTGATGTCATCTCTAAGTTACCAATTCCAAATTCCCAAAAAGATGTTAGAAGTTTTCTAGGATTTACAGGATATTACAGAAGATTCATAGAAAACTTTACTAAAGTATCATCTCCACTCTTCAAATTGCTTACAAAAGATTGTGAATACAAGTGGAATTTTGATTGGCAACTAGAATTTGAAGCCTTGAAAAAAAAAACATCTGAAGCACCTACCTTAAGGGGACCAAACTGGAAACTTCCTTTCCATATTTCTACAGATGCTTCAGATACAACTCTAGGATCTGTACTTGGACAAAAAGATTTGATTCCTTATGCCATTTACTATACAAGTAAGAATTTGACTCCCACTAAGTTGAATTATACTATGACTGAAAAAGAGTTCTTAGTTGTTGTTCATGCAAGTAACAAGTTTAAACATTATATAACATGCTATGAAACTTTTGTTCGTACTGATCACTCTACAATTAGATATTTGATGAATAAACGTATTACTAATGGTAAAGTTACAAGATGGCTTTTACTTTTACAATAATTCAATATTACTGTGCTAGATAGACCTAGAAAACAAAACACAGTAGCTAATTTCTTGTCTAACACTCAGAATATCAGAGAAGATTCTTCGGTTGAGGATAAGTTTATCGATGAATATATATTTGCAGTAACTACTCAAACTCCTTGGTTTGTAGATGTTGCTAACTATTTGGTTATAGGGAAGTTACCTTCACATTTATTTCCTAGAGAGAAAAGAAAGATTATTCAAAATAGTTCAAGATATTCATGGATCTCTAACGAATTGTATAAAACAGGGCTAGATATTATGATCAGAAGATGTTTCAGGGAAGATGAAATGCCTGATATTCTTAAAGCATGTCATGATGAGCCATGTGGCAGACACTTTGCTGATAGGAGGACAACCTATAAAATCCTTTCTTTAGGATAGTATTGACCATCCATCTTCAAAGATGCAAAATAATATGTCGGTAGGTGCGACATCTGCCAAAGGGTAGAGAAACTTGCTCCCTCAAATGAGATGCATTACAACCTCAAGTACTTATCGAACCCTTTGAAAAATGGGCTTTAGACTTTATTGGACCTATTAATCCTCCATCCAAGCAGAAAAATGTATATATTGGTATTTACTGATTATGTCACTAAATGGGTAGAAGCCAAAGCATTACTTTTTTCTAATGAAAATACAATAGTTAATTTTCTTTTTGAGGATATTTTTACTCGCTTTGGTGTTCCAAGAGAAATTGTGAGAGATTAGGGGTCTCAATTCACATCCAAAATGATGGAGGATCTTATGGAAGAGTACAAGATCAAGCATAGGAAATCCACTCCCTATCATCCACAAGAAAATGGCCAAGTGGAGTCTACAAATAAAGAGATTGAAGAAATCATAACAAAGATTATGCATCTACATAGAAGAGATTGGGCAGAAAGGCTTCTTGAAACCTTGTGGGCCTACAGAACTACATGGAGGAATACAACGGGACATACACCTTATGAACTTGTTTATGGAAAGCAAGTCTTATTCCCCATTGAGTTCCAAGTTAAAACTTTCAAGATGGTAGTTAAGTTGGGGATGGATCTATCAGAAGCTCGAAAGCATAGACTGGAGTAGTTGAATGAACTTGATGAAATCAAACAAGAAGCAGTTCAAAGGAATAGTCTAGTTCAACAACAAAGAGCTAAATGGCATGAAAAGAACATCAAGGAAAGAAGGTTTTAAGAAGGAGATTGGGCATTGCTATTTGATTCTAAGTTCAAGGATTTTCAAGGTAAATTTCAAACTCATTCACTTGGGCCATATGAAATTGAAAAAGTTTTTAGTAATGGAGCAAAAAGAATCAAAACCATAGATGAGCATCAAACTCCTCTCCTTGTGAATGGTCATATATTGAAGATTTATCAAAAGCCAATCTCAAAGGAGGAGTTTATCAAGATATTTGAAAATAATTCTGAAATGAAGTTGGTGAAGAAGAATCATTCTTCCCCACCAACTTAGTCTTTGTTCTTTTCATCAATTAAAAAGAAAAAGAAAAAAATGTATAAGCTTGCTCATACAGAAAATACAGGGTGAAAATCAGAAGACTCTGGCACCCTATATTTTCCAAAAGAAGAAGAGAGAAGGTACTTCATTTTATTCATGGTTTATTTCATTCCATTCCATTTTATTTCTGCAAATTTCATTCCATTTCACCACCACATTCCATTAATAAATTTTTCTTCAGTATTTCTTCATATCCACTTTTCATTTCCATTCTTCCATATTTCATCCATATAGTCATTTTCTATTTTTCATCAAGTCATATTTCATTCACTGTGTTACATTTCGTAGCTAATTTGATTCCACAACTGATCTAATTTCACAACTATTCTGATTCCGTAGCTAATCCTGTTTTGCAGTCAAACTGACTCTGCAGTAACAGTTGGATCATTAGCCAAAAATTAAAATAAAAAGCCAAATGTAGGTATTGAAGGAGAAATCGTTTGAAGACACAACAACACCTAAGCACCTACAAAAGCGAACAAAGGTTAGCAAATGGAAAAGGTATGGTTCCAATGGTGAGAATAAAACTATTTCAAATAGAACTATAAAATCATAAGTTATATAATTTAAATAATCACTACTCCTTAACATGTCCTAATGCGATGTGATTGTTGTCATAACTCCACCATTCCTTCCAACTTAATGCTTAATGGTCTCATGATTTGCCTCTGACTTTAACTCATACTTTACTATACTTTCCTACTCCACCTGTTTAAACAACTAATTATGGAAACATAACTCAGTTGAATACAACTTTGTCACACACCAAGTTTCCTGTTTTCTTACTCCCACAACCTTCTTATGAATGCAAAGCACTTCGACTTCATTCAGTTTTTGGTTCTGTGCATGAGTAATACTCTGCCTCCACACAGTCTATGTGTGCAATAGTCTTTATGTCCTCCACACTATTCCCATGCATACACTCTTCCTATTTCGTATACCCTCCATACTTTATTCCACAGCCATCAATTTTATCCAAA
This sequence comes from Pinus taeda, assembly GCA_000404065.3. Lineage (NCBI taxonomy): Eukaryota > Viridiplantae > Streptophyta > Pinopsida > Pinales > Pinaceae > Pinus > Pinus taeda. Next base: position 101,161 of record APFE031221092.1, on the reverse strand, counting down.
GTTCTCTTGTATCCCATTTCCTTCCCTATAATTGCTTTGTTCTAATATAACCACTGTTTATAGAGTTTCTACACAGTGAAGAAAAGCAAAATGGGTCTCAATGTAAGATCAGAACCCATAGGAGTCAAGTTTATGGAGGGATATCCTCAGCTGAAGGGGACATTGAAGAAGGATGGCTGGCTGAAGTTTATCATGAAATTCAATGGCCATCACAGAGAAGTCACCAAAACATTTGCAAGGTTTTGATGGGGTAGAAGTGAAAATTAGTGATATAAGGTTCTCAGTGATTGAATCTTTCATTGCAGTTGCAACAGAATGTACAAAAGATGGAGAAAGGTGGTTCAAAAATAAGGAATTCAATGATGAGGCTTGGAAAGTTATTCTCTAAAACCCAGGTATGGATATCTCAATTTTCAAAAGAGGAATTCCTATCTCAACATTAAAGGATAGATGGAGTAGTTTGCTCTTGATTATTTAGAAATTTATCACGTGTGAGGGTAGATATGGTTCAATGTACATGTATCACATAAGGTTGTTGATGAACTTTTTAGAAGGTGGAACCATAAATCTCCCTTACATTCTGTTGAATAGCTTAAGGAAGATGTCCACCACTGTTCAAAAGAAGATAGAAGATATAGAACCTCACCTTTACCACCATGGTCTCATAAAAATCTTAGTTGAAAATCACTTGAAGGATATAGGAGACACATGGGAAAACTTCTTGATCAAGAAATTTTCCAAGATCCACCTGAGTTACCTGAAGGGAGTTCAGTAAAGAAGAGTAGGAGGAGGAGAACAACTCTTACAATCCAAAATACTCCTACCAGTTCAGTAAAATAAAATAGTGAGGAAGAATCTCTCTCTAAAACTCCAACTATGTTCATGAAGCAAACAAAATAGAGAGGAAAAATAAAAAGAAAAGTTGAGGAAATCTATCAAACTCCTGAGCCTTCATCAGAAGAGGAACAATTACTCTCTAAGAAATTAGTCCACATTCAGAAACAGTCCAAGAAAGAGAAAGAAAAAGGGAAAATAAGACAAGTCATAAAAGAGGAGAACATAGGCACACAAAGTCCAAGGAGAAGTTCTAGGCTTAAAGGAAAAATGAAAAAAACAAAGACAAAAGAAGCCCAATTCATAGACTTGGGAGGGGAGACTCCAAATCAATCACAAGATAACACTTCATTTGAACAAAGTCCACAACATTCTCCTCAACTAGACTTTGAAAGCAGTCCAAGAAGAGCATCTCCAGAGGTTGACCAGTTCAGCAACAAATCTGTGATTATATTGAATGATTGGAGTAGAAGAACACCACAGAAGATCAGGGGACTTCATCTAACCAGCCAGTAACATCATAGGAAACTTCGATTCAATCACTAAAGCAAGAAATCTATGAATTAGAGGTCTTCAATAGGCATATTCAGAAGGAAAATGAAGCTTTGAAGGAACAAAACAGGCTAGACAAAAGCATTCATGACAATACCATTCTTTATTTAGGTCTATGGTATCAGAAAAATAGAAAATTGAAGAAGAAAAATAGGAAGCTAAGCAGGGCCCTCATCAACCTTAAATATAGATTCCTTATGAGAAAGCTTAGAATGGCAGTGGCAGCAAAGAGAAACAAGAAAAGGTTGTATGTTCTAGCTGAGATTTTAGAGTAGATGTAGTAGAAGAAGGATTGTTATAATTTTGGTTGCATGAGGACATGCAATAGCTTCACATTGGGGGTATGTTGAGCTCCAAAACTGCCTCCTTTTCAAGCAATTTCTTCATCCTTCTTCCCTTGTTTTCCCATGCCAGTGCATCCTAAGCCATCAAAAGCCATTACATGATTGATTCTAGGAGTACATTTTAGTTATTTTCAAATTATAATATTATCTGTGTTATTTATATAGGGTTTTGTTTTTCAGCTATGGAATGTAGCCACTTTTCGCAGCTAACTGGCAATTCCACAGCCATCTCCATACTTTTGGATGTTACAGGTGTCAAGAAGAGGAAAGAGCCACATGGGTAGCTAAGGAAATGTCAGTACATTGATACAGTCCTATTAGTTTGATCAAATTCAAGGAGAAAGACCCTGGTCAAAGGGGAGCCAATGGAGAAATCCTACAGTAGTTAGAACTCTGTTTTGGCATGCAAATGAGTCTGAGGCATGTTCTTGAAGCTAAGGATTCTTTTTGCCACCTGCATAACCATATCCAACATCCATATTCAGATATTTACTGTTTATGCCAACCGGAGACTAAATTCCCAAATGCATGACCTGTTCGCGGATTTGTTGTAGAAGATTTTCCTCTTAGAAAAAGTTATGAATTTTTCCTACAAATTTCAGCATTTGGAACGCAGAAATAGTTAATTTTTTTATGGTGATGAAGTAATGTTATTTCCATTTGTAAGCACGAGACACTCAACACTCTGTTTTTATATACAAAAACTCTGTTTTCCTATATGGCTACCTGAGTGTGTGAATTAAATTTGCATTACTAGTCCAAGGTCATGCAGAGGGCCCCTGCATGGTTGAGATTCCTTTTTGATTCTGTGTATTTACATTTGTTGTTTTTCTTTCATTTAGATGTATATTTATTGTGTTTTCATTTATGTCCATAATTGTTCTAACATTGTATATATTGCAGTTGTTGTCACTTGTTTCTAATAACCCTGATAAGTTCATTTCAGTATCACAGTAGTTCTTTAATTTCTTTTATGCTCGAGCTTCTTAGTTGTAGTTTTGAAATTGTATTAGGTAGCATATTTAGATTCACTTCTTCTATTGTTATTTAGTTTTCAAGTTCAAGTTGTTTTATGCTTTTTAGGATAGTCACTCATTACATAAGTGCATGTTTCTGTAACCTTTCGTTGATGGTTTAACCTCAAACTAATTGGTAAAATATGGAGTTTATGAATGATATTTTCTTGTTGTTCAGTACCTTTTCTTTCTTAATATAGTAACTCATGTTATAAGAAAACATTTCTAGAGCCTTTCGTTGATGATTGATCTTCAAACTAATTGGCAAAGTGTTATGTTTATAAATGAGATTACTTGTTGTTCATTAGTTTAGAGTTAGATAGTTTGATGTCATTTTCTCATGATATAAGCTAATATTTCTAGAACCTTTTGTTGATGATTGATCTTCAAACTAATTGGAGAAGTGTTATGTTTATAAACGAGATTACCTGTTGTTCATTAGTCTAGAGTTAGATAGTTTGATGTCATTTTCTCATGATATAAACTAATGTTTCCAAAGCTTTTCGTTGATGATTGATCTTCAAACTAATTGGCGAAGCTTTATGTTTATAAATGAGATTACTTGATGTTCATTAGTTTAAAGCTAGTTTCAGTTTTATTTTTGCCTTTAATTTAATTACAGTAGTTCATTAGACTTTAATTTTGCAAGTAGAATAGACAGTAGAATTAGTTTTACTTCCAGTACTTCATTCTGAGTTTGATATAGATAGTTGTACTTCCATTTTCTCATTCAAGTTTTAATTTTGTAACGGTTTTAAGAGTCTTTTAAGCTCATATTTTGGAAACCATTACAATAAAAAAAAATAAGCTTTGCCTTCACTTTCTTGTTTTGAAAACTACACTTCCAAACTTGGCCTGAAAAGCACTTTTAGATTCTCAATTCAGCAGTAAATTAAGATTTCAATTACATTGTAGAACTATAGGAGTCAAAATAACAAAACCCCAAAACAACATAAACTTGAAAATAGTGAGGTAGGAAAGGGTTATTTAGCACATATAGTGCACTACACTTCATTAGTTTACGACACCTGGATTGATAATTTATGTAGCAATTTAGGACACTAAATTGACTAAACATGTCTCGTGGGTTTCTATAGTGCACATAACCTATCTATGTACTCTACCTCTTATCTCTCCTAACTATCTTTACTCATCTATGGAAAAAAATGTTCTCGAAAGAATGGAATTCCTCTTCCTCCTAATGGCTCAATTATAACATATCTTGATAGCTTACTAGTGGTTAATTTTGACTACATCAACTCTTAACTAGAGTTACAAAATAGACTCTTCTAGAGTATTTTACATCACAAACACGTGGCCTACCCCTTTTCCATAAATAATGGGGGTTGACAAAACATCCTCTCAAACTATAGGTGTGAAAACAAGAAGTTCTACTTCTGAGTGGCATAATTTTTACATACAGACTCTGAATGACGTGCTTCTTGCACCATTGAAAATGTTTTCATGTGTATGATAGAATGAAAATATGTTGTGCTAAAGCACAAATTTTTACCCCAAAAAGCGTCATTTGATCCATCAAAACACTCCCGGAAGGTTTCAGACCCTGTTTCACCAGTAAAAATGGTCCCATGAGCTGATTCCTCCACTTTTTCCACTTCAAATGCATTGAGATGGATGACAAACAATATAATGATCCAATTTGGATCATGCATATGTCGTGAATTATTGTTAGACTATTCTTTCATTATTTATGGTATATGTTTGTGTTAATTCATACTAATTCAAATGGACTATTTTGTTGGCTTTAGTATGCCTCTTTGAATTGTGTCTCTTTTGTTTTTCATGATCGTGGTTTCTTTGTGAACTATTTCACAAGATTACTAATGATTCATTCAGATATATGCGTGTTTCTTTATTAGGATTGTACTATTAATTTTATCTTAAAGGCTCACTTTCATTTACCTTTTTTGAAAGAACCATTATACACTTTACAATTGAATACATCACAAGGCTAACATACTTGTTTATCTCGGAAGTAGATGCATTTCTCTTGTGTATTTTATTGTAGCCAAGGAAAATATTTAAGATAATGTTAATTGACCATACATTTCAATTGGGAATCCCTCTCCAAATGGTGTGAGGTATAATTGGAACTTCATATACGGGAGAAGCCCTTATTGTTGGTGGAATCCAACACCGTCAATAGTTCTAGAGCTAAAAGGAGGGAGATGCTTTTATGGTTGACAACTCACTACATTCCCATAAAGAACTTTCTATGCAAGGCAGTAGTTGCCTAATTCCAACTCCCACACATTTTTCTAATAAAGGAGAATCATCTCACCAAGGTCCAAAGTGTGCATATGAAGTCAATTATGATCAACTATGGACACTTCGACCTATTACTAGTAAGTTTACTAGATATCTTGGATTGCTTCTTATCCCATATTTTCTTCCTCATAAGAAAACAGAGAAAGAGACAACCCACCATGGTGTGTTGGTTTCTTCTTTGGAATATTTGGTTATTGAAAACCTTGAGGAATTATTTGATCCTACTAAAGGAATACATCAACAAGGGAATCTTCTAGTACTTATTGAGGAAAACTTGGAGGGAGATGGGGAGGATTTTTATTTTTCTGAAAAAGAATAACCTAGGGAAGAAGAACAACATGTTAATAATGAAGATTTGAATGGTGAACGAGTCTCTTTAGATTAAATTAAAAGAGAGACATGGCCAATGAGAAACTGGATTGAATGGCCCAAGGGCACCTTTCGCTTATGGGAAATATGCATCACTTACCAAAACATCAGGAAAATCTACTTTCAAAATATGATCTACATAAGAAAGCAAAGGTCAAAGACCATATTGATGACTTCTACTTTAATATACAAATTTTAGATGCATGTTTTGATGATGTTTCTTGTATATTATTTATCTATACTCTAGAAGGTAGAGCATTAGTTTGGTACCATAGCCTTCCACCTAATTTAATCCATAATTGGAGGGAGTTCAAACTGTTATTCTTAGAAATTTTCGTTGATGATAAAACACCAACCTTGTTATAAAAGAACTCAAAAAAATTAAGCTGAGGGAAAGGAAAAGGTTAAAGATTTTAATCAGAGATTTACACAAATTTTGAATAAATTCCCCACTGATGTTCAACTTCATGATTCTACTAAGACAAATTATTATATTGTTTCCTTTCCTACTAATTGTTAGGTGCATTGCAAAAGAAACTCTGGTGCTTAGAGAGGACTTAAGGTATATTGGGGTTGTCGCTGATCATGAGGAGTCAAAAGAATCCAAAGGTACTTCTAAAAAGTCCCAAGCTTCTTCCACCAAAGCTAAAGAGAAAGACCCTTTTTACATGTACAACTTGACTAAATCTCTAAAGTTGTTAATCAACAAAGTATCAAAACTCAAGAGGAAGTCAAGTGAGGCTTCTAATAGTAGAAATTATTTCAAATTTCTCCTCTCAAAGAATTTCAAACAATTGGCTAAATCTGCACAAAGCACCAATGTTGTGTTCAATGTAGAAAATTTGGGCATGGATAATTATTGTACCTTTCATCAAGAAGTTCATTTAGAGAAAGCATGCCTCAGTGGAAACACAACATGAATGTTGTAGTTGCAAATTTTATAGAAAATATGATAGAATAAGAGAATTCTAAGCATGCATAAGAGACCAATGAACCTACTTCCATAGAGGAAAAATAAAATGTTGGCAATCTGATTTTCACTTTTGAGCTCATATTCAATAATGATTAACAAAGTGATAGTGAGCCCCTAGTGGGTGATGCTCCTCGTCAACAACCTACTAAGCAATGTAATATGAGGAGAAAAGGACCAGTGCCTAAGTAGGATGTAAGAAAGAAACTGTTAATAAAGATTATAACTTTTAGTAAGCCTTCTCAAGGTACTCAGAACGATTCTAGGAGAACACAGTCGCAAAAGAGTGCTTCCAAAAATAATAAGAACATGTCTTCCACCCCTGAGGTTTTGCACAAAGTTACACCACTTACCACTACAACACACCCTACACATGATGAAGATATTCATTACAACATGATTGAATATATGAAGAAGGTTTGTGCAAATATCTCCATATATGAACTAGCTAAGGTAGCAGGGAAATGTGAATTGATCATTAGGGAATTTTATTCCTAGCCTCCATTAGGTAGAATGGCTTATACTTCTCAAGTTTTGTCTGATAATATTCCAACCATTCTCAAATCAGTTGCCAATGCATCTAATGTAAATTCTAGGTCTAATTTCAAGTTTTTTTGTTAACTTTTGAAATCTTTAACTATAATTTCCATAATTGCCTAGTTGATTCTGGTGCATCTACAAATGCCATGCCTCAATCTGTTTCCTATAAAATTAATGCTAAATGTCATGCCCCTATATATCTATCTAGAAGCATTCAGTTAGCTAGATATTTAGCATAAGTAGTTGGTAAGCTTAATAATGTCAGAATTTGTTTATCGACATACCACCAAATTTACCAATGTATTGATAAAGTCATCATTGATACGTTGGAAGCTTCTGGTTTTATTCTAAGTAAAGGTTGGTGTAGAAAGTTGCATGGATATTTTTCTACCAATTGGTTGCATTTGTGGCTTCCATATAAGGGAAAGAACAATCAAATCTTAGTCAGGAATGAAACTTTCATGAAACATATTGTCACAGTGCTTGAAGCCCCTAATGAGCCTATCAATTATGCAAAGGTGATTTTTGGAAATTGTTTTCTAGAGTTTGATCATAGATGTTACCTTATGCAACCGTCCTCTATACCACTGAAGACATAGTTGGAACTCCTTCCTTGAAATTATATTGTTTCTTATGATTCTTGTAATATAGATGCAAATAATGCTAGTGTAGGAAGTAACCCTACTGTTGCTAACATTTGGACCTTGTATTTTGATGTCTCAAAAACACAAGATGGTCTTGGAGCTAGTTGTATTATAATAGTCCTACAACAAAACAAACATCTAATATGATGTCTCTTGGAATTTGAGTGCACTAACAAAGTTTTTGAATATGAAGCACTCATTTTAGGTTTAAATAAAGCCATTGACCTCAAAGAGGAGGTACTCAAAGTAATATGTGACTCGAAAAATTGTTACACACCCAAGTACAAAATACTATTCATTATGTTTCACCTAATCTTAGAAACTACCAACAAGAGGTGTGATGTATCATTTCATATTTATAATATTTTAATACAAACTATGTATATTGAATTCATAATGTCGTTGTAGATACATTAGCTAATATTGTTTCTAGGTTGTCACCATTAAGAGATGGATTTTTAGTTGAGATTATTTATAAACCATCTATGCCTGATAATGTTAATAACTTTTGTGTTTTCAATGATGACCAGCAGATCCTATATTTCATGGAAAATGTTGATGTGTTCAGGGATGCATCCATTGATGAATATAAGCATGAGAAAGCTTACAAGAATTGACTCAAGAAAACAAAGGAAATCCCATGCCCAAGGGTGTGGTACCTTTAAAGAAGTTGTGTGATTTGCATAATCATTTCAAGGGACCAACTAATGAAAAGACTCATAGTTCAACACTTTATCACATACAAGTAAATTTGGGTACCAAAGAGGATCTAAAGTATGTGAATCTCGATACATGTTATACACCTCAATAGTGGTAAGATTTTATTTGTCTTTTCAAGTAGTATCGATATGTGTTCACATGGACATAAGATGATTTGAAAACTTATGATACATGAATTATCCATCATGTAATACCTATAAAAGAAGGGGTGAACCCTTTTCAGCAGAAACTAAGAAATTTTCTTCCTATTCTTGAACCCCTCATCTAGAAAACACTAAGAAAATGTTTGATTACTCTGATCATATTAAAAATTTATCATTCTACGTGGGTCTCTAATTTTGTCCCCATAAGGAAGAAGTTCGGAGAGATATGCCTTTGTGTTGATTTCTACAATTTGAACTAGGATTTTGATAAGGACAATTATCCCTTGTCATCTATGGAGTAGATACTACAAACAATATCTGTTTCAAAGATGTTCTTGTTACTAGATGGATTTTCTGGATATAATCAAGTTTTAGTAGCAGAACTCAATAGACACAAAACTAATTTTAGGACAAAGTGGGGTACCTTTGCATTTAAGCGAACACCTTTTGGGCTCATTCATGCAAGAGATACCTTCCAAATAGGATATGGACATTGGTCTTTGTGGTTTAATTGGACAAAATGCAGTGGTATACTTGGATCATGTTACAGTATTTTCAAAGAAAATATTTGACCACTTTTGTTATCTAAGGCATAATTTTGAGTAATGTAAAAAATATGGAATATCTCTAAATCCTAAGAAGAGAATATTTAGAGTGTCTAAGGGTAATCTCTTTGGCCACATTATAGTGAAGAGAGAGATTAAAGTGGACCTGAAACATGTCAATACTATTGCTCAAATTTCCTTTCTCGTGAAGAAGAAAGCCATGCAATCCTTCCTAGGGATAATCAACTTCCTCTATAACTTCATATCGTATTGTGTACAAATTTTAAAGCCATTACAAGAGATGATTAAGAAGGCTGAAATCTATAAGTGGGATAAAAGGGAGAAATATTCCTTCCCCTGAATCAAGCAACCAATTGTAGAAGCCCCAACATTGTATAGTCCATATTTTGGAAAATAATTCCTTTTATATACTTTTGACTCTGACACATCTCACGTAGTTGTTCTCACACAAAAAGATGATCATGGAAACGACTGGCCTATATCATTCTTAAGTGTTGTTTTACAGGGATCATAACTAAACTATCCCACCATAGATAAACAAGCCTATACAACATATAAGGTGGTGAAGAACTTTAGGCATTACCTTCTAAAGAGTCATTTTATTATCTTTGTGCCTTACCCATCGGTCATATCACTTTTTGTATAACAAGAGTTGTTTGAGATAAGGGTGAACTAGATGACAAGCCTTGAGGAGTATGATCTTGAATTTAAGCAAGTTCATATGCTAAAAATCCATAGTCTTTGTCAAATCATAGAAAAAGTAGTGGATTCACCAAAAGAGGAATCTTTTGGATGGGAATAAGAGATTGAAATGTAAAATATTGAATAAGCTACCTCGAAAAATGCAACCACATCTTGGTACACAGATGTGCGACAATATCTAGAGCATGGTACCTTACCATCATACTTATCAGCTAGATAAAATAGGGTTGTCCAACTTAAAGATTTATCATATCAGGTTGTACATGGTGAGATTTTTTGAAAGCATCATAATGGTTTCCTACTCATATGCCTGGAATCAAAGGATTCAGAAAGGGTACTGAAATATCTTCACGATGAACCAACTGATGGACACTATGGGGGTGAAAAAGATGTGCACAAGTTTATGTGAGTTGGTTATTATTGGCCCACATTATTCAAGGATTCACATGCTTATGCCAGTACATGTTCAGTTTTTCAAAGATGTGTCAGTCGCGAAAGAAAGTTAGTTGCCCCATTATATCCCATTTCTATTGAGAAATATTTTCAACAATGGGGATTGGATGTCATTGGTGAAATTTTCCCACATTAATTGAAGAAACACCAATATATATTAACAGCTACAAACTATTTTACCCAATGGGTTGAAGAAATTCCTCTTAAACAAGTGAACGAGCAAAAATTCATCAATTTCCTAAAGCATAATATTATCAACAGGTTTGGAATTCCTATATCACTTGTTTTTTATAATGCAAAATATTTTTCATCGGTAAAAAATTATCATTTTGCATTAGAGAATGATATTGTTTTAAAGAAATCATCCAATTATTACCCTCAAGGAAATGCTTTAGTCAAGTCTACCAATAAGAATCTAATTTGCATCATTAAGAAAATTATTTACTCTTAGAAACTGAATTGGCATAATTCTTTGGTGAATTCTTTCTAGGATGGCCGTGTCACAATGAAACCCTCTTTGAAGACCTCCCCTTACTACCGAGTGTAAGGAAAAGAATCCATCTTGCCTCCAAACATATACCTCCTAGACCTTCAACCTTTTCATGAATCTCACTGTAAACCATGTCTTGTGGTTCATAGTAGGATAGACATGCTCTTGAAGTTAGAGGTAGAAAGGATGAAAATAAAAACAAAAAACACTATCCATCAGAGTCGCATCAAGCATTGGTTTAACAAGAAGTTTGTGGGGAATAAGGAGTTTAGTTGTAGTTTTTAACCCCGTACAAAAATTACCTGCATACGAATTCTAAATCACAGGAAAAAAATAAAAATGCGAGAGCATAACACATAAAACACATATACACATAGATTTCCCACTGGATCCCAAAACCGAGACTACTAGCTTGATTTTTCATTACTTTCCTTTCAATGTTACAATACACATTTATACATGCCGAAGCATCAAATACCATGGACCGAAAACCATCACGTCCAATACCATGGACCAAAAAACCATCGCATCCAATACCATGGATCAAAACCATCGCGTCCAAAAACATGTGCGAAAATCATGCACAAAACCATAGGTGGTCTGCCCAACCTAACATAGGGTCCAAAACCAAAATTTTCCGGGGCGCTGCCCCGAACCCCATAAAGTGGGGTTACGGGTACCCCTCAAACCCCCTATTAATTATGTGGAAAGAATATAACACAACCCAACATTAATATGGGAGACCTAGTATTGAATTGGGATAATTCGCACGAGGAGAAGGGTAAAATCATTAAATTCCAATCCCTATGGATCAAACCTTATGTTGTTCATGAGAAAATTGGCCACCATACTTATTGTCTCCAATTCTTATATGGGAAGGTGGACCCTCTTCCTGTCAATAGCCAAGACCTCAAATGATATTTCCAATAGTAACTAGGGTTGTGTTCCTACCCTTTTTACATATTTATTGCCTTGTTTTTTTTGTTCATTTTTTCATTCATGTCATGTTATGTATTTTTTTCATCTTTTGGCATACTATGATTAAAACCTTGTGTGAAAGTGTTTTGTCTAGTTCCAACAGATGTGGCAAAAATTTGAAAGGGCGTTGTGACATATAACAACACTTGGTTAACTTTTGATCCCTCTTCTTTGTCTTTGTCTAATATTTTTAAGGCCAATAATGTCTCGACAGAAAATACAATCCATTTGGGTGGGAATATTCAAACAAAACCATAATACCCACATCTTTATGTGATCTACTTTCCTTGACTTAGTGTTGTAATTAAATGGGTTTTTTCATGTTGATCCAAACGAGTAGAAAAAGGAAAGGGGAAAAATAATAGTGAGTGTAGTAATCACAAAGGTATATATTAGTATTTGAAGGGAAAACCTCTCTTTCTCTCAATAAGTCAGGATCCCTCTTCCACCTTGGTGATACAAAAACCAATAAAATTCTAATGTGCATAAAGCAATAAAATAAACAAGCGTGAAAGAAGAGAAAGGCTTCCTGAACATAAAGGTGAAGCAAGTAACTTCACCAGGGTACTAAAAAAGCTTGATGATAATGAAGTAATTATTGTGTTCCTGTTACCACCCCACTAGGGTACTGAACATGTCTGCTAGTAGCATAGAAAAATCAAGAATAAAATTAAAACTTTAACCATTTCAAACTCGTGACTACATACTACCCTTCTCGTATATCGAAAAAATTGTGATACAACAATATTTGTGAATGAGTTTAATGGAGGAAAGGAATAGAGGGGACTACATCCATAACTGGGTTAAGTGGGGAAGCCAAAGTGACCCATACGATGAATCAATACTTCCTAAAAGACTAGACACTGTGCATAAAAAATAGAGTAGAACTAAGAAGTTGGAGTTCTACCAATGTGTCGCCAAGTGTCACTGTTACAACACCCTCCAAAGTTTGGCCTATATTCAATATTTGGCACCTACTTTAACCATGTGACTTATAATTTCTAGTAGTAGAATGCATTCCATGCCTATTTTCCATGTTTCAAAGTCCCTTTGTGAAGAAAACCCAAGTGTTGTCTTTTGGTAAAGGAAGTTTTGCAATTTGTGTAGGAGAGTTATAAAACATATTTAAGAGGAAAATTATGTGTTACTAGGGCCTATTTATCATAGATACATGAACTAGACTCATTTCCAAAGTTTTATGCATTGTTTTTTGGTTTCATCACTTGTGTCGCATAGTGTATCTTAAGTGTTGCACTTGGAGGTAAGTCTCATTTTGTTGTCGTTTCAATGAATTCATGTTGATTCTAGATGTTAAGTGCTTCATTCACATGTGATTGAGCATTTATGAGTGTGAAATCTTGTTCAAGCCATGTTCTAGTTTCATCTCCGCCTCACTGATCCCACATTTAGTCAATTTCTAGAATTTCCCCTGCACGACCAACCACCCTTCCATATTGCCTCCATGAAATGCACATTACACAGTCATAAGCCTCAGTTAGCATCCCTTCCCCTTGGACTATGTACTTTGCAGTCACTGCCTCTAAGGACTACACATTTCCATATCATAATGCCTAGTTGCCTCTTCCTATCCCTCAAAATTCTATGATATTGCCTCCCAGTCTGCATCCCATTGCAGACTATATAGTTTATATCAACATAAAACCTCCCTATCTCCCTGATAAATGCAGTCATGTAATCCTATGTCCCATTTTGTCTTGACCTATGCACTACGCATTCATAATGGCCAAGCTTGCCTCACTATATCATTGTGTCCCTCAACTACATAATTATGTCTCTCAACCCTCCAACCACTACACATTACATAGTCACAGTCATCAGAACTTCCTCACTACCTCTTGGAATTGCATACTACACAATCCCTGAGCTTCCTACTCATCCTGACACTTTGTTTCAGAGTCAATCAATAGTGCATAAAGAAGAAAGTAGACTAGGTTATTTCTGGACTAATGTCATCTTGTCATGAGTGAATTCAATTTGTAGGTGATGTATCTTGACATGACAAGATGATTCTCAAGGAAGATTCCAAGGATATCATGCAAAAGGACACTTATGAAGCTACAAATACAAGGATGATCATCAAGTAATAAGATTAAGGGACACTAGATTGCAACTAAAGATGGAAGATTAAGATCACATGGAAGATTCCATATCAATAAGATTTTTGAAGATGGAGATAAAACACATGAAAGACTCATCAAGAAGATACAAAAACAATAGAAAGAAGGGAATCTTGGCATTGATACATCATCATGAATTCCCATGTCATCAATGCCAAGTCATGTCTTGTACAAGTGTCATCCCAAGATTCATACGAGTCATCATGTTGCCACATCATTTGAAAATTTAATTATGTAATTTTCAAGAAAAATTAGAAATGTAAAGTGTGTGGAATTCCAAAGGTCACTCATAGAATGTGAATAGTCATGTAGAATTCAAAGGTTATCATGAGAATTTGAAAAGTCATAAGGGAGCTCAAGGCTCACAAGGGAGGTGAAGATTAACATCATTTGTTATATATACACCCTCATAGCTCAAGCAAATAAATTTTCACTTTGGCTTATCAAGCTAGGAATAGGAGAGAAGATTAGGCTTTTGAGAAGCAAGTAGTTGCTTAACATTCCACTATTGGAACGAGTGTTGTATCATTGTAATGGTGTTTGTATCTTGGAACTTTCACTCTATAATTTGAAGTTTTTATTGCCGATATACCTTTCATGCATATGTCGGGAATGATTGTGAGACTATTCTTTCATTGTTTATGATATGTTTTTATGTTAATTCCTAATAAAGAAATGAGCTATTTCATTGGATTTAGTATGTCTCTTTGAATCGTGAATCTTTTTATTTTAACGATCGTGGTTTCTTTGTGAACTATTTTGCAATATTGCTAACAAATCTCTTAGATATATGTGTGTGTCTTTATTAGGATAGTACTATTACTTTTTTGTTAAAGACTCACTTTAGTTTCCGTTTTGTGATTTAAGAACCATCATACACTTTACAATTTAATACATCACAAGGCTAACATACTTATTTATCTCGAAAGAACATGTGTTTCTCTTCTATCATTTATTGTAGCCAAGGAAAATATTCAATATAATGGTAACCAACCATACTTTCCACTTGGGGCTCCTACTTAATATTGGAGTTGTCTTTAGTGTGACTTTTTGGACTTTCCGGTGCCAAAATCCGGCAGAAAAAAATTGAGATGAAATCTTGATTTGTGTTATTTAAACTAGTTTTTTGACTGGATATATGGATTTAACACCTTGAAAAACCCCTAGGGCACTTGGATTGTGCAGAGTTACACATCAAACTTGTGATTTCAGTAAATTCCTTTGGGATTTTAGAGAAAATAGACTATAAAAACCCACTGGAAAAACTTCCAAAAAGTTGCACTAAAGACAACTTGCTTAAAATGATGTGAGTTCTAATTGGGACTTCATAATGGGGAGACCACCTTACTATTGGTGGCATCTAACACTATCAATAGTTAGATAACCATGAGTTATAAAAAATGAGGTATATGAGCCCTACTTTGTGCATTTATCAATATTAGCTTCGATAGTTGTGACTTTTGATGGGTGCATTGGACAATGATTTTTCCTCATTGAGGAGGCATTAGGCCATGTGATTATGTGGTACTCTACCATATTAGGCCTTAATCCAAGATTTTTTGTGTATTACTAAGCAAAAATATCTTAGTATTATTAGAATAAGGCTTTGTAGCAGGTGACTTCTTGTTGGGAGCAAGCTTCCCCTAATGTTATTTCTTCAACAACGCCAAGATACAAAGACAACAACAAGAAAAGAAGCTTGACATTGGCACATCATCATGAATTCTCATATCATCAATGCCAAGTCATGTCTTGTACAAGCGGCATCTCAAGGGTCATATGAGTCATCCTGTTGCCACATCATTTGCAAATTTAATTATGTAATTTTCAAGAAAAATGAGAAATGTAAAGTGTGTGGAAGTCCAAAGGTCACTCATAGAACGTGAATAGTCATGTAGAATTCAGAGGGTCTCATGGGAATTTGAAAAGTCATAAGGGAGCTCAAGAGCCTTGAGGGGATCTCAAGACTCACAAGGGAGGTGGATATTAACCTCATTTGTTATATATATGTTAGCCCCCTAATTTGCTCTCTTTTTGCCATTTTCTCCTTACTAAATCATAACCATTTACTGTTGTTTTACCTCTTTTATACACCCTCATCTTGCACCAGTCCAAGCACGATGACATATTTCATATAAAATTTATTTTTCATACTTTTAAATTAACTTAGCATTAATTAATCATTTATTACATGATTTCTTACTTTTAATCACTCTTTGTAACTTATCGATATCTCCAATGTTTATTTGGTAGTTAGAGTACTTACCATGACCGCTGATCATAGTGTAGGATCGGATCTTGCACCATTGCTAGCACAAAAAATCCTTGTAGAAAATCCGAACCTCCTTGATCACTGCCTTGTTTTTAGCAGCTTAAACCACAACAATAAGATCAATCCAAAGGCAGCCAAGATTGAATCTGTGAAGGATGAAAGCTAGAGATTGGCTATGACCAGTTTTGCTAACTCTCTAATTTTGAAGGCCAAAAAGTTAAATTCTGCATTTGGTTATGTAATCGGTTGAATGATCTATTTTGGACTTTGGCCAAAGATCTATATAATGTAGAATGTAAATAGGACTAAGGATAAGTTTTGATAGTAGAAGAGAACAGGGACACAACAAGAGAGGTGGTAACAGGTTGGTGTATTTTGTTATCACCCGAATATGGATTGGACAATGTATTAATGTATGTACTTGCCTCAGTGAATTAATAAAAGGGAGCTTCACCTCATGTTTCATAAATTGTGTTTCTGTATTTGAGCTGATGAATTGATTAAGGTATTGAGCAACATTTTTATTTAAAAGGAAATGCGTTGGTTGGCTAGGGCCTAGCCATCCCAGCATGTTTACCCCATTTCCCATTTTCCTGTAATTTGTGTTTACATTTTCAAGCGTGATTTAATTTTAAGCACATGCATTTCTGTCTACGTGAAAGCGAATCTGTTGTGTGAAGTAGATAAATCCCCTTTCCTACACTTGATTTCAGATTGGTTTTCCTCCTCCTGGTCCACGTAGGAGAAATAACCCTACACCCATACACATTGGTGTGATATCTCCTTTTTTACAATTCTATTTGATTGGTTTTCCCCGCCTGGTCCAAGCAGGAGAAATGAACTTGCACTAGTGCACGTTGGTGTGATGCAGCAAGCCTTCTTAGTCTACTTCCCACAATCTTCTTTCTTTCATTAAATGCTTATGACAGGATAAATGTATATTGATTTTTTCTTTATCCATGCACTTTGATAAGATCAGAAACATTCACATTTTATGTGTGCAATTTGATTTAACAGTATAATAGCACTTGCAATAATTAAGCACTCATTTTAAGAATTAAATGCTAAGTGGAATAAGCTCTAATCTGGTGCAACAACTAGTTTCTTGCCAGAGGATCTGAGTGCTTTGAACCTGGAAAAGTTCAAGCCCTTGCAGGAAGTAAAAAGCCTTTAGTAAAGACACCATTTATACCTTCTACATAAATATCTATTCCTGCACTAGTGCAAGCAAACTACGATAGTACAGGACAGATTAGTGCAAGAAGGAAATCTCTAAAGGAGCAGGTTTAAGGGCCCATCTGATGAGACTACTAAGTGTCTCTGCTGAAGTAGTTAAACAATAATTAGCTAGAGTAATTGCCTTTTATCTTTAATTCCCTCTTGCAAATGCATTCTTCCTTGTTCCAGTCTTAGATTATTTTGATGGTCCAAGTTGCCTTTTTCTATTTTTAATTTGATTTTACAATCTTTCCTTTAAAGAAAGTAGGGATTTATATTAGGAAGATTCATACCATCTCTGGCATTGCCTATGCTTCATCTCTAAGTTTATGGATCCCTCGGGTTTACAAATTAAGTGTTGAGGAGTTTGCTTAAGTGTAATTCCTGCACCCAACATTCTGGTGCCATTGTCGGGGAGGCGATTTGATTTGGTAAGAATTTTCTGATTATACAATAGAGGTAATTTTTCCTTTATTTTTGAAGCATTGTTTGGAAAATCTTCTTTGAAGGAATTTTACTGGTGTTAATTGATTTTTGATAGCATTTTTTACTAGAATTTTTTTTTTCTTTTTCTTTCTTTTTTGAAATGAATGGCTAGAAAAGGTAAGGTTTTGAAGCCCACTAAGGGTTGAAAGAATTTTGAAACAAATTCTCATATTGGGTCTCCTTCTGTAAGCAGGAAGCCCAATCCAATTCAAACCCACCATGTAGGAACAGTCCACCTAGATTCTAGGGACAACAACTCAAGTGTGGTTCAACCTGTTGAGAGCTATTCAAGTAAAAGGGAAACAATGGTGGACCATTAAGATCATTTGGAAGGGACTGGTGAAAAGAAGGTAAGTGGAGAACAATCCACTTTTGTGTTTCCAATTATGGATCCTGATATTGTGGTGCAAATGAAGAATATTCCACCATCAGCTCTCCCTCTTTTCCATGGTAAAGTTCATGAAGATCCTGATTCTTGTCTATTCGAGTTTCATATTCTATGTAGAAGTTATAATTATTCAACTGATGCTCAGAAGTTAAGATTATTTCCTGTTACTCTCAAGGACTGAGCTCGATGTTGGTTTATGGGGTTAGGAAGAAACACTATAACCTCTTGGGATCAGATGAAGAGAGTGTTTTAGTTTAAATATGAAGAATATTGCAAAACTTGGGACATGCAGGATGAGGTTTTACAATCATACAGGATGATGATGAAACTCTTGAAGATTACCTAGAAAGGTTTTTGTATATTTTACAAAGGTCGAAACTTAATTTTGATCCCAGTACTATTAGAACCTGTTCTTAAGAGGACTTACTGATAATGTTAGAAATAATTTAAATATGTTAGGACAAGGTGATATTTCTTGGCAAACTTTTGAACAAATTTGTGAATTATGCTGGAAATTTTCAAGAAATCAGTATAGATCTAGTAGATGAACTCGAAATAGAAATAGAAAAACTAAATCTTTTGATGCTATGATTATTGGAATAGAAAATAAAATGGAAAACATGAAAAATGATATAATGAATATTGTTACCAAACAATTGGACTCTTTAAAATTTTAGTAAAAACTCATGAAGGAACAAGAGTCATTATGTATTTTCTATCCTAAATGTAGAGACAAGCATCCTCCTAAAGAGTGTCCTCTTAATTTGAATGAAACTAATAAGTGTGTTATTTGTGCAGAAGACCATGTCACAGAAAAATGTCCCTCTATACCAAGACTTAAAGCTATATTTACAGGGGGACAATCTAAAGCTGAATACTTGTATGATATGGGAATAAGAAGGAATTGGCCTAAGGTAGGTGCAGGTATGGATCCTGAATTTTCTCCACACTATTTTGGTTCTAATTCACATGCATATTCCTATCCTAACACTAATTAGTAGTGGCATTATGGGAATCAATATCAGCATGAGCAACCTTCTCAACCATGGAAACAAGGTTGGAGAGGGCGCACTCATTCTCCATATTCCTAGCAACCACCTATGCAGTCATATCCATCTACGCATACACCTTATACAATGCCTCAATTTCTGAGTCAGTCTACTCCATTTTTGCCTTCACCTCCACATTTTCGACCTCCTCAGTTGCCTGCTCAACCTATGCCCAATCCTAACAATAATAAAGAAATACAAATGATCTATGTAACAAACCCACCTTTACCATTCAAGTACCAGTCTATTCCAGTTGGCATTCATGATATTCAATTAAGATTGGGAAGGACTGTAACATCAGAAAATTAGAAGCAACCTATAGTGATTATTGAAAAGAAAGGAGAAGACAAAACTCTTAATCATTCTCTAAAAGTTGTCACTAAGCAGCCCTTACCCTCTAAATCCTTGGCATCTTCTTCTAGCCAACCTCCCTTCCCAGAGAGGCTAGTAATGGAAAGAAGTGAGCCTATTTCTGAGACTAGCTTGGTATCAGAGCTAGGGAATCTTTTCATTAAGATACCTTTGCTTCAAGCCATCAAAGAGATCCCCATTTGTACCAAGATTATTAAGGAACTCTATCTCAAGAAACCCAGGAGGAAGAGATTCGAACCCCAAACCATTCAATTTGTTGGTAGGGCAGCAGAGTTGATGACAGGATGTGTGTCTATGGAAAAATATATTGATCCCAAAAACCCTATTGTCTCAGTTTAGATTGGTAATGTCCTTGTCTCTAATGTTCTTATAGACCTAGGGGCAGCCATTAATCATGACTAAGAAAACCATGGATCAAATTCGGTTATCTCATCTTCACCCTACTCCCACTGTGCTTGAATTAGCAGATAGATCTAAAATTAAGCTAGAAGGAGTATTGGATGATGTGATCATCTCATTATATTCCTTGGAATATCTTGTTGATTTCATTGTGCTTAAGCCAAAGAACCCAGTAGGAGGACATCCCTTGATCTTGGGTTGACCATGGCTTGCTACAACCGATGCATATATTGGATGTCATTCTGGTGATATGTACATTTCGCATGGAAATTCTAGGAAGAAAGTTACCTTATACCCCCCTGCCAAATCCATTCAGGACCTTCGAGATACTTTATGGTTGGATCAAAGCAGTGATGAGGAGAGTCATCCCATTTCCCTTATCCATCATTATACCAGTTGTTCACAAGAAGATGAGATTCAAGATTTCTTGAATAATCTAGACACCATGCCTAATTTTGAGCCATTGAACCAGATTTTCATCCTAGATTTTCAAGATAATCATGATTCTCATTCTTCTGTAACGCTGCTTTTGACCACTCCCTTGAGTACTCCTGAGCTTGCTTCTACTCTTTTTGAGATTACCTCTGGTAAATCCTTTCATATTAGTTCAGACTTGGACTCATCTCAGCAGGAGCAGCTTGTGAATTTGTTGCAAAACCATCTTAGTGCCTTTGCTTGGGGCTATTAAGATATGAATGGTATTCCTCCTTAAACTTGTACACATCATACCTTTATTCAGGAAGGAACTCGACGTGTCCGACAACCCGAAAGGCGAATGAATCCAACTCTAAGAGATATTGTGAAGGAAGAAGTACAGAAACTCTTGGATGTCAGTTTTATCTATCATATTTATGATAGTCAATGGAACTCTCCATGAGTGCTAGTACCTAAGAAAGATGGAAGATGGTGGATTTGTATTGATTATTGAGAGTTAAAAAAATCCACTCTCAAAGGTTATTTCCCTCTCCCTTTCATTGACTAGGTGCTTGATACCCTTGCAGGAAAGAAATATTTTTCCTTTTTGGATGGCTTCAGTGGCTATAACCAGATACAAATTGCACTTGAAGGCTGGGATAAAACTACTTTTACATGTCCATGAGGTACATTTGCTTATAAAGTGCTTCCCTTTGGTTTATGTAATGCCCTGGCTACCTTTCAAAGGGCAATCCTTGCCATTTTTCATGATCTAGAATTTGTAGAAATTTATATGGATGACTTTTCTGTGTTTGGTGATTCTTTTTAAGAAGCTCTAAAAAATCTAGAGAAAGTACTTCTTCATTGTCAGGAAGCCCATATCGCCTTGAGTGACAAGAAATGTAGATTAATGTGCAAAGTGGGAGTAGTACTTGGCCATTTGATTTCTGGTAAAGGTCTCTAGGTTGATCCAGCAAAGATTGAAATCATTCTGCATCTTCCTGCACCCAAAACTCAAAAGGAAGTAAGAGGTTTTTTAGGACATGTTGGTTACTATAGAAGATTCATTGAAATTTATTCTAAGATAGCTACCCCTCTTTTTCGACTTCTAGCTAAGGATAGTGAATTTTCTTGGACCACAGCTTGCCAATAGTCTTTTGAAACATTGAAGGAAAATTTAGTACAGGCACCAGTTTTGAGAGGTCCTAACTGATCCCCGCCTCTTCAAATTTCCTCTAATGCTTTAGTTTTGGCTATTTGCGTAGCTTTAGGACAAGAGGAAAATAAGAAATCCTATGCTATTTATTATATTAGTAAGAATATGTCTTCTGCTGAATTAAATTATACAATTACAGAGAAAGAGTTTTTAGATGTAATTTTCACAATTAATAAGTTCAGGCACTATATTACAAGATATGAAGTATTTGTACATATTGATCTTTCCGCAATTAAATATTTGATGAACAAACCACTGACTAGCGATAGAGTGACTAGGTGGTTGCTATTGTTGCAGGAATTTAATGTTACTATTGTTGATAGACCAGGAAAATCTAACATTGTAGAATATTTTCTTTCTAGATTAGATAATCTTGGTGAAGCAACTCCTATTAATGATGATTTTCTGGATGAACATATTTTTTCTATGTCAACAGATTCTCTGTGGTTTGCTGACATTGCTAATTAGTTGGTTATTGGGAAAACACCACCCCACTTGTCTGCTCGTGAAAGGAGGAATATTATTCAGAAAAGTGTTGCATACTCTTGGATTCAAGGAGATCTCTTTTACACTGGTCCAGACCTGATTATCTGTAGGTGTGTAAGAGAAGAGGAAGTGTTTGACATATTGAAATCCAATCATGATGAACCTTGTGGAGGCCACTTCACTGATAAGCAGACTGCATATAATGTATTGCAGGCTGGTTACTTTTGGCCTTCCTTGTTTAAGGATGCCAAACAGTATGTCGGGTGATGTGATAGTTGTCAACAAGTGGGCCAGCCTAATCAAACCAATGAAATGCCTTTATGCCCCCAAGTTATGATTTATCCATTTGAAAAATGGGCTATTGATTTTATAGGGCCAATAAATCCAACGTCATTAAGTAAAAAGAATATTTTGGTTTGTAAAGATTTTGTTACAAAATGGGTAGAAGCTAAAGTTGTTTCCTTTGCTACAAAAAAAGTTGTTGTTGATTTTCTTTTTACTGAATTCTTTACTAGATTTGGTGTGCCTAAAGAAATTGTTTTTGACAATGGTCTACATTTTATTTCTAATCTGGTACAGGGTGTGATGGAGCAATATAAGATCCGTCATAGGAAATCCATGCCGTATCACCTGCAAGCAAATGGCCAGGTGGAATCTACAAACAAAGTGATCAAGTCCATTCTTACAAAGATAGTAAATATGCATTGAAAAGACTGGGCTGAAAGATTACCAGAAGCTTTGTGGGCATATAGAACCACTTGGAGAAATAGCATGGGACATACACCATATGAGCTAGTATATGGAAAATAGGTCCTATTACCAATTGAATTCCAAATCAAAACTTTCAGTATTCTTGATAAATGGACACAGATTAAAGAAGTATTTTTAGCCACTTGCCAGGAAAATTTTTACACAGTAGGTCCAACAACAATTCAGGATGGTAGTGGTGAATGGTAATACAAACCTTTTGAAAAATTAATTCTTCTTCTTCTTAAAAAAAAAAATAATAATAAATTAAAAAAATTAATGCAAAATTTTTTAAAAAGTAAAGAAAAAATATTTTCTTGTAATTATGAAAATCATTTCACTAACATGATTGTAGAAGGACAACCTGAAACCAGCTTGCTAGCAGGAAGATAAAAAATTTCTAATAAAAGGAGAATGTTGCTTGATCTTCAAATATGCTAGCGACTACCAAGTAAAAGCAGGTTCAACAGAACCAACCTTTATACAATTGTGGTAATTAGCATGGATATTTTTATTCAAGTAATGCTTAATTTTTGCTACAATTACTTTTCTTGCACTAGTGTAGGTAGACCTTCCAGAAAAGTTTCTTCCTTTCTTCATATTCCACTTTTGTAATATTCCCTCAGTTTTCTTCTTCAATCCAAGAATGATTAACCTTCCCATATTCTTCTGAATTTACCCTGTCCATTTTGTAAAAACTCCACTTTACACTTGAATATTTTTCCTATCCCACTTCTGTTTATCCCCTCTTGTAGTACTATTCCTGGAATCCATATAACAGAATTCCTTCCCATTCTGAAATTTCCCTTTTCCCACTTCTTTGTTGCTTCATGAATTCATTGCAGGATCTCGTGCACAAAGAGGAAAAGGATATGGTTTGAAGCATCAAGAAAGGGCAAAGAAAATTTCCAACATAAGTTGAGGAAGCCATGTTGGAAGTCCAGCCTGTATTTTACTTAAGTTGCCTATTCTTTTTTTTAGATATTATGCTTGCACTAGTGCAAGCATGTCATCTTATATAGTAATGCAAGCAGAATGGTACTAGTAGAATACATAGTTTAAGCAGTGCAAGCAAACTAGTGCAAGCATGTACCCTGTCAGAAACATAGTACAATTTGTTCTTTTCATAGTATACGTCATAGGAAAGTGGTCATCATGAAAGTTTATAAGAAGTCCTTTCACTTAGTTGATGAGTACGAGTGCTATCATATTAACTAGGAGAAAATTATTTAAAGTACAAGGCATTTTTAAGTTAAGAATCATGATCATTTTGTAATGAATGCTAAGTTCTTTTTTTGAATTATGAAGAAGTGTGGAAGTGTTTAACCATTGCTTGGATATAATTGCCCCTTTCCACCATAATCCTAGATGTCCTTCACTCATAATGATTACCTCACCTAGCCGTTAAAACACTGCTGCAAGTACCAGTTTGGCATGATCTCAAAGATGTCGTGCATCCACAGCTATTTCAGTGGAATGAATGGGTGATAATATGGAAGGGATAGTGGACAGTTGGATACCTATCTATAGGAATCAATTTTTCCAGTGTTGCAATTAAATTCTTGACTGTTCATAACCGTTAAGCAGCGATGTCAACTATTCGAAGCGAACCTTCATCTCTCAGTGGGGTAGAACAGACTACTGAGTATCGCAATAGTTTTGCACTATTGCAAGACTCGGGCTTTCTTCAATTCTTGCAAAAGTTTGATGGGCACAATAGTGAAGTGGCCTTACAATTTGCCAGAAGTTTCAAAAATGTCGAGTAAAAATTCGGCCTCTAAAATTTGAGGTTATGGAAGAGTTTATAGCAACAGCGACAGGCTTGGAAAATACTAGTGAGCAGTGGTTTAAAAATTAGAAACTAGAAAGGAAGCGATGGCAACATTTCTTTGTCGATAAGAAGATGAAGGTAGATTGGAAGAAAGGAATTCCGCGCAGTGCCCTGCTGGGACAATGGCGAGACCTCCTTTTCATCCTATAGAAATTCATAACCTGTGAGGGAAGGTACTCCCTCACTTTTGTGTACCATTTTAGGATGTTAAAGCATTTTGAAGCTGCTCGGTACGCCCGGTGGAGGCTTAATTTCCACAATCTTTTGCTTAAGAGCTTGGAAAAAAATGGCCAAGGGTATGCAGGATGGATGGGCAAACCAGGCCAACAAGAAGTTATACCACCATAGCTTGATAAAGCTTTTAGTCTAGAAACAATTAGAAGTTAAAGGCATGATCTGGGAGGTGGTGTTCAAATAGCTACATAAAAAGACAACTATTGGAAAGGAGACAGAGGACCCCGCCAGCACAAGCAAGGGTTCTGGTAAGAATGTAAAGGGGAGTCCTTCTTGCATCAGCGCAAAAAGGAAATGACTTGAAAAATCAATAGAAGAAAGGGCCCCAACTCCAAATAAGAAGACAACTAGTGCACCTATTGAAGAGACTCCTTCTACGCCACCAGTACAGGCACAACCCAAAAATAAGACAACCTATCAGTCCTTGCAGATGCAACAAAATTTGTACAGGTTGAAGATGACACTTTATTGGCCAATTTCATTGAAAGGTCCCAGAAAAAGAATTAAGAATCTTGTGCAGGCGAAGAACCATAGTCCTCATAGGACGTTGAATCCCCTTCTGCACCAGTGCAAGAATAAGAAACAGAAGAAGAAGAATTTCTTAATGTAACCAAGAGGGATACTAAGGTCCCTCAGGAAGACACAACCCCTGTTGAGACAAAAGAAGAAGAATATTTTGTAACTCTTGCTGCTCGGATAGTTGAACCAAAGCTTCAAGTGCAGAACTTAGAACAGCTCATAGCTAAAGCACAGGAGGATACAGAACAAAGTAAAGAAGAATTAACTGCGGAGATCTAGAAAAAGAAAGGATAAGTTAGAGTTTGGAAGTACCGAGCTGCATGATGTTTCAAGCCACTTAAAAAGGTGACAAAGAAACTAAAGAACATCAAAAAGAAGAAGTCTGAAACATTGCAGGATGATGTCAGTATGCTAGAGCAAGATTGAGCTGGAATGATCGAAGTTTTGAAGGTTTCTTGCAAAGGTAAAGAGTTGTGTGAGGACACATGACAGCTTAGGGATGGGAGAATGTTAGCGCCCTAATTTTCTCTCTTTTTTCCATTTTCCCCTTCCTAAATCATAACCATTTACCATTGTTTTACCTCTTTTATACACCCTCATCTTGTACCAGTCCAAGCATGGTGACATATTTCGTATAAACTTTATTTTTCACACATTTAGTTTAACTTAGCATTAATTAATCATTTATTACATGATTTCTTACTTTTAATCACTCTTTGTAACTTATCGATATCTCCACTGTTTATTTGGTAGTTAGAGTACTTATCGTGATCACTGATCCTAGTGTAGGATCAAATCTTGCACCATTTCTAGCACAACAAATCCTTGCAGCAGATTCGAATCTCCTTGACTACCACCTCATTTTGAGCAGATTAAACCATGATAGCAAGATCGATCCAAAGCCAGCTAAGATCGAATATGTGAAGGATGAAAGCTGGAGATTGCTTACAGCCAGTTTTACTAACTGTCTAATTTTGAAGGTCAAAAAGCTAAATTTTGCGTTTGGTTATGTAATTGGTTGAATGATCTATTTTGGCTTTCGCCAAAGATCTATATAATGTAGAATGTAAATAGGACTAAGGAGAAGTTTTGATAGTATAAGAGAATAGAGACACATCCAGAGAGGCAGTAACAAGTTGCTATATTTTGCTATCACCCAAATCTAGGCTGGACGATGTATTTGTTGGGTAGCAGAGGTCCCATGTAATAGTTTTGGGGCTGAGAGCCTCTAAGTAGGATAAAAATATTATAAAACTTTGAAATGTGCGGAGCGCGAAATGTAAACAGTCGAGTCAAAGGGTTGTCCACCCAAGAAATAATATAGAATAATAGGAAGTAAGTTGGTTTGTGGACCATAGGAAGATATAAATAGAGCAAGGCTCTATGGATAGAAGGTAGCTTTTTGGTATGTAATCTTGGATTTGTTATGTAATGGGTTGTTGAGAAGAAGTTTTGAAGCGTCTATAACTCCGAGTCGAGGGTTTTAGGTAGTATATACAGGCTCTACAACTATGTGAGCAGAAGCCTGGAAGAGTCCACAGCTATGTGCGTGAACCCCTATAACTGAGTGCGCAAGATGGATCTGGATGTATTGGTGAAGAAAGTGAATAAAGATAAGTTGCTTCTGAAATTCTGTGTTAAATATAAACTATTGCGGATCTGGTTAGTATATGTTTAATATAACTGTTTGGTCTATGTGCATATGCTCGTATTATGAATTTATGTGAATCTGTATCTATTCTAAGTGTGCGAACTGGTTAGCTCTATTAAATGTTTGCTTAAAGACCATAAAATGTAGGCTGAATCTACAAATAGTGCATTAATAAGTATCAAGGAGTATTCTGGGACTAGATCTGCACGAAGCCACAGAACGGCACGCGAAACCTCCAAACCACATCAAGACATCCCAAGGTTGCGGAAACCTGGTTCTAACACCCTCCCCTGCTACCTTGAGTGAGATCTTAGTCTGTGCTCTGCGGGTTGTTGCCGAAAGGGCTAGTAGCTGTGTGATTTGTTTGGCTAAATAATTCTTTCGAACCTGGGTCAGGCCCATATAAGCCAACAAATGGTTCCGTTGCCAGGACCGGAATCTGCATAAGGGGTGTTTGATGTGGAACGCAAGGACTCTATAGAGAAAGAATTGAAGGATTGAAAGGACCAGGAGTAGTAGCAGTTTAGAGCACATTGACAAGGTTGACAATGACGAGCGCGATCCAGCGACCAGTATTCAAAGGAGCAAGAAGCGAAGATCCAGAGCAATTTTGGTTTGTGTTAACATCAGTATGGAATGCACATAGAATTGCATATGAGAATATCAGAAAGGCTACCTTAGTTACCGAATGTGGGGAGAACGTATATCTAGACCGAACTAAGGAAAGAGTTTAGCTAACTGAATTCAGAAACACAGTCAATCATTGGGTTCAAAGAGATAGCGATGCTTCTAGGTGAAACCCCATGGGATCTAGATCAGAGGTTAAAATGCAAAATTCATGAGGCTAACATGACATTGATGGATGCGCAACACTGTGCATGGTTTGTAGCGTCATTGACACCACATCTGAGGACAGTGCTATCACAGCAAAAGATCTCAACCCAAGCTAAAGCATTAGAAACCGCGATGAGATTGTATGAAACCCCAATACAGGATCTGGGGTTGGGAGTTCAACAAATTCATGCGTAGATAGAAAACCTATGTTTAGAGATGCAACAGTTAAAACAATAACAGGCACCTCGCCCAGGAGCCTGGGAGGAAGTATGGTGTATAAAGTGTCAGAGCCAGGGTCATGCTAAAGATCACTCTCTAGTTTCCGCAAAGTATGTGGTAGCGAGGGGACCAATGCCATTGCGACCAAAGGCACAGGCAGGGCCGAGCGTGGTTCCCACACTCTAGTGTGCGATATGTTAGGAGGGAGGAAAGCATGCCACAAACAATTGTCATATATTACAGAACATGAGACAACCCCCCCCCCCCCCCCAAGTGGATGTTTTGCAACTTCTGCAAATCGGTGGGCCACGAAGAATGAGACTGCCATAGTTATCAACTATTGATGGACTAATCACTTGCCTACAGAATGCAGACTAAAGTGTAAGTTCAAGATCCAGCTATGAAGATAATGTGTGGTGGATTCCAGGGACGTGGACAAGGACGGGGTGGAATGGGGCAAGGAAGGGGTTGTGGGTAGCTAATATGTTATAACTGCGGAGGACCAGGACATTACACACAGGACTGTACCAACCCAAATAGAATATCATGCACATGCTATCAGCAATTCGATCATGATTTGATAGATTGCCCCACATTGATAGCACAGATTTGTGAAAAAGGGCAGCACAACCTACGACGACTCAAAACATGCAGATGATGAGGTTCGAACCCTGCGATGAAGACCCCTAGGTAAACATGGTACTAAGAAGTGGCATGGCCTAGGAAAGGATAAAAGGAATTTAAATAAGGAAGATGCAAGGGTTGGCAAGGAGATGTACCTGGAAACTAGGGAGAGCTTTGCAGAGGTCTCTACTCTAGGTAGCAGGGATCACCCTGAGCAAGAAAGGGATCCCTCGATGATAGCTAGCTTTTTAGAGACACACATAAAATTGTTGCGTGACAATAGGGTAGTTAGAGGCTTGTAAGAATTAGTAAATAGGTGCATGGGGACATGGGAACCTAGCATTGTCTGCAAACTAGGAAAACATGCAACACGAAAGGGGCAAGAGATGCGATTAACAACACAAATTGGCAACTATGAGATGGATCAGATTATTTTGGATTTGGGCTAGATGCAAATGTACTGCCTAAACAAACTTGGGAGCGCATGGGTAGGCCTACACTGCAATGGTCTCCTATTCAATTACAGATGGTGAACCAATAGAAGATCTTGCCCATGGGAAGGTTGTAGGGAATTATGGTAGATATAGAAGGCCCGAGCACCAGAACAGACTTTGAAGTAATTGAAATCATGGATGAAAGTATGCCTTATCCTGCATTGCTAGGAATAGACTAGGCCACCAACATGAATGGGGTTATTAATTTAAAGAAGCGGACAATGATATTTGAAATGAAGTTGCTCCACGTAGTCGTTCCACTAGATCCAGCTGAAGGACCGTGCTACATTAACCCTGTGCATGATGAAGAAAGGGATAATGAACTAGACTATATCTACAATATTCCTACACAAAGGCAAGAATGGGTCTAGTCAACAGAGGATAGAAGAAGATCATGGGGCTACGTAGAGTCTTGTGCCACTGATTCAGATGAAGAAGATGAGTGATGGCACAACAAGTTGAACGGAGTAACCATGCTACACTGCAATATGGTGACTAAATATTTGTACTGCGTGAGGGCCTAGGATCATGAACTACCAATGTATGATGGGCTGACAATAATAGATGAATTTCTGACCAAATTTGAAATCATGGTACCGGAGCACCAACAATTTGATGTGTTGAGATGGGCATTACGTGCAACACCTGCACGTTGGTGGGGCACACATTAAGGGACTTTCATAGATTGGCACGACTACAGGCACATGATGAAGATAAGATTTGGGAAGCCAGAACTACGAATAATGGAGAAATATGATGGATGTGATTACCCGCACATGCACCTTACCAGATGGATCGAAGCCTACAGAGAGGAACCTCAACCAAAAGGGGTGCACTTATTTTATCACACCTTAGACGTCATTCCCAGAAACTAGTATACTAAACCAGAGCTCTGACAAGGCACAGGTGAGTGGGATATCTTGCGCGAAGGGTTTTTGTCGACATTTCTCTTTGAAGATAAATGGATGGATATTGTGGATGACGCATTACAGTTGGTGAAGGTCACCATTTTCAAAATGCCATTGGAACCAGAAGAAACTATGCAGCCCGACTAGTCGTGACAGCTGAGCCAGGCCCTCGAATGCTATGATGTCCAGGTAGAAGATGATGAGGATGACCTGTGAAACATCAATATTCTAGAATTAAAGGGGAGCTCGTGAGGTGCACAGACCTAAAATCGAAGATCCAGATATCATGGCGTCGTTGAAAACGAAACAAGTAAATATCAAAACAGAAGAAGAGTCGAAGTATGCAATGCTTGCGGACTATTGGGACGATGCCACAAGGGAAAAGGTTGTCGAGTTGCTTCAGGAATATCGAGATTTGTTCCCAACAAAAACCATGAAGCTAAAAGGGATCCTAGGAGACCTAGGAGTGATGAAGATAACGTTGAAGCTAGACGCAAAGCCAGTTAAGCAGCGACCCTACCAATTGAATCCAAAATACAAAGCAAAAAGTCCGTGAAGAACTGGACAAGATGCTGGCAGAAGGAATCATTGAACTAGTCGAGGAGTCTGACTGGGTAAGTCCTATGGACGTGTAGGAGAAGAAACAGAAAGGTGAGATTTGCATCTGCATGGATCTCAGGAAGCTCAATGATGTTTGTGTTAACGATCCGTTTCTAACACCCTTTACAGATGAGGTACTAGAGAATGTGGGTGGGTAGGAAGCCTACTCCTTCACTGACAGGTTCTCAAGATACCACCAGATCAAGATCGCGTTAGAGGATAAGAGTAAAACAATGTTTGCCACTGAATGGGGTTGTTTTTAGTATACGGTGATGCCTTTTGGACTAAAGAATGCGCTGACAAAATTCTCATGCATTGTGGTAGCGACATTCAAGGAATTTATACACAAGTTCTTAGAGGTCTATCTTGATGACTGGATTGTATTCAGACTAGTTAAAAAACACATAGTGAGCTTACGGTTAACGTTGGATACTTACTGATGACACTAGATTGTGCTAAACCTAGAGAAGTGTACTTTCCTCATCCCCTTCGGGAACCTACTCAGCCATATGGTTTGTAAACAAGGCCTGATGGTGGAACTAGCAAATATCGCTATCATAATCAATCTGCAAGCACCACGAAGTGTCAAGCAACTACGTGCCACACTGGGACACACGGGTTACTATCGGAAGTTCATCAAAAGTTACGCCCAGATCACAACTCCAATGGAACAGTTGCTGAAGAAGGATGCTACTTATTGCTGTAATGAGGAATGCAACAAAATTTTGGAAACGCTTAAGGAAAAGATGGCATCCATCCCTATATTGGTCTTTCTAAAAAGGGACATCAAATTTCATGTGCATGTTGATGCGTCATGTATCACGTTGGGTGCGGTACCCACTCAAGAAGGAGAGAAGGGAATAGATCACCCGATTGCATTCGCAAGTCACTGATTTTCAAAAGATGAGAAGAATTACTCCACTACTAAGTGATAGGGATTGGCAATGGTATAAGAACTTCAAAAATGCTACCACTATCTACTCGGTGGACACTTTAAGATGCATATTGATCACTCTGCACTAAAATACCTAGTGAATAAGCCCGTGTTAGGGGGGGGGAATTTGTAGATGGTTGCTATTATTCTAGGAATATGACTTCGAGGTCATCGTAAAGTCGGGATGTCTAAACATAGGTTTGGATCACTTGCCCCGAATTGAGATGGGCAAAGAGCCCACAAATCTAGAGGAAGGACTCTCGGATGCCCAACTATATGCAGTGCGAGTTGCGGATGGCCACTTTGAAGATATAATCCATTTCTTAACTACAGGAATTGCACCGCAGGGGTATTCTATGCAATAGAAGAAGGAATTAGTGATATGTGCATCAAACTTTACTGTGATCACAGGGCATCTCTAAAAAATGGGCAACGATGAAATCTTACGCAGATATGTGCCTGAATTGGAGCATGGGCAAATATTGGTCGAAGCACACGGTGGGGTGGTGGGAGGAAATTTTGTAGGTCACGCTATCGCATAGAAGATTCTTCGCGTAGGACTATAGTGGCCAACCCTACATTAGGATTTGAAAGCTTATTGTTGGGCTTGCAACATCTATCAACAAACCGGGAAACCATCACGAAGGGATGAAATGCCGCTCCAGCCACGGATGATGCTACAACCATTTGAGAAGTGGGCAATCGACTTCGTAGGACCTATCGCACCATGAGGGAAGACGGAGTGCACACTATATCATCACTGCAATAGAATATTTGACTTGATGGGCAAAGGCATAGTGGGTTAAGGACTGCATTGCTATGAAAGTTGTGAAGTTTTTGTTCGAGAATGTACTAACAAGGTTTGGATGTCCCAAAATTCTCATGAGCAATTGGGGAACATATTTTCTGAATGAAACGATCAATGCAATCACTGAGGAATTCTACATATATCACCAATAGAGTACGCCATACCACCCAAAAGTGAATGGGACCATTGAGGAATTCAACAAAATCTTGGAGACTGTGTTAACCAAAGTCTATAAAGAACATCGAAATTACTGGGACTTACACATCCCTGTTGTGCTATGGGCATACTGAACGACGTACAAGAAGCTGATGGGCCAAACATCTTTTCGGTTAGTGTATGGCAAGGAGGCTATTATGCCTATGGAATACAATGTGCCTAGCCTACGAATAGCAGAAATAACAGGTATGGCAGACCACGAGGCTTTGGAGGAATGACTCGCGCAGCTAGAGGAATTGGAGGAGGAATTGTTTTTAGCTAGATTCCATTAGCAAGTATAGGAACAGAGAGAGAAAGCATGGCATGATCGACATATTAAGGTGCGCACCTTCAAGGAAAATGATCTGGTATTACTATATGAGAGCAAGTTCAAGAAATTCCCTGGCAAACTCCAAATGCATTGGTTGGGACCCTCTGTCATTAAAGAAGTTACTAATGGGGGCACGGTTCAGCTTGCCAAACTCAATGGAGACCCCTT
Organism: Pinus taeda; assembly: GCA_000404065.3. NCBI lineage: Eukaryota > Viridiplantae > Streptophyta > Pinopsida > Pinales > Pinaceae > Pinus > Pinus taeda. The sequence goes on along the minus strand of APFE031221092.1, from coordinate 68,016 downwards.
CTCGGGAAGAGTGAATGGTAGTCACCTAAAGCTCTACATGGGTGGGTCAACTACTTGACTAGCTGCCCAAGGGACAGTCTCACTACTCCAACTAGTTGAAAGAGAGCACGGGATGATAAAGCAATTTAGAGGAAAGAAGCACGATTTTTAAGATACATGTAAATTCATCCAATCACAATGGTCACAGTTGTGTGGAAAGGAGTGCATTGATGCATTGCTAAGAGGAGAGGTGACCATTACTGTCACTATTCATGACAAGATGTTTGCATTATGGCAAAAGGGAGTGGGTGACAGGCAATTAAGAGAAGGGGTATGAGTCAGATATGAAACGAGCTGCCACAGGTTTAACACGAGGACACCAGAACAGGTGGGAGCCAGTGAATTTGAAATTCGACACACTTATAAATCACAGAGGGGCATCCACCGGGTGACATACGCTCCTGGAAAACACAAGCTAGTTACCGAAATGGAACTTTTCATTATCTTTGCACAAGGAGTAAGCCTGAGGGTGCTGATATGGCTGATGGAAAGGCAAGGCTCTTTGAGGAACATGGTGTTGATAGCTACAGGTGCCACACAGAGTTTAGCATCAACGGTAGGGGATGTATTGGAAAATGGGAGACACGAAGCAAAGTTGGTCCAGATGTTGCCGCCTCGCCCAGGGGAAGGCCGAGAACTACAACAAAAAAGAGAAAGGATGGAAAGATGGAGACCACTGGTAGAAATGCAGTTAATATCTCATCCCTAATATACCTTGAGGATTGGGATCACGTGGACAGTAGCAAAGGTCTTGCAAAATTGCAACGCAACCTGCAGTAGACAGTGTGAAGAGCAAATACAAAGGTAGGAAGCGGTTGTGGTGGTACAAGGAGGTCCCGTATGTGGCTCCCCTGTTCGAGCTAAAATCTTGTGAGGGGGTGTTTTGTGTTAACCGAGCAGAGCAGAATGAGAATTATTGGTCACAAGAATTGGTAGAAATAGTGAAGCAAGAGCTGGATGAAGCATTGTAGGAGACAACGAAGGAGTAGCAGGACGACGAATGTCACTCAAAGGGAGGTGAACTGTGAAGCTAAGGCAATGCGTCTCACCGGACCAACGAGTGACTCGGGATGAGTCATGATGATTGTGTTGGGGGGACTGTTGGGTACCGGAGGTCCCGTGTAACATTTTTAGGGCTGAGAGCCTCTAAGTAGGATAAAAATATTATAAAACTCCGAAATATGCGGAGCTCGAAATGTAAATGGTCAAGCCAAAGGGTTGTCCACCCAAGAAATAATATAGAATAATAGGAATTAAGTTGGTCCATGGACCATAGGAAGATATAAATAGAGTGAGGCTCTATGGATAGAAGGTAGATTTTTGGTATGTAATCTTGGATCTATTATGTAATGGGTTGTTGAGAAGAAGTTTTGAAGCATCTATAAGTCTGAGTCAAGGGTTTTGGGTAGTAGATAGAGGCTTTGCAGCTGTGTCCACAGAGGCCTGGAAGAGTCTGCAACTGTGTGCATGGACCTCTGCAGCTAAGTGCGTAGAACGGATCTGGATGTATTAGTGAAGAAAGTGAATAAAGATAAGTTGTTTCTGAAATTCCATGTTAAATCTGAACTATCGCGGATCTGGTTAATATATGTTTAATATAACTATTTGATCTATATGCATATGCTCATGTTATGAATTTATGTGAATCTGTATCTATTCTAAGTGCATGAACTGGTTATCTCTGTTAAAATTTTGCTTAAAGACCATAAAAAGTAGGTTGAATCTATAAATAGTGCATTAATAAGTATCAAGGAGTATTCTATGGCTATATCTGCGCAAAGCAGAGTGGCGTGAAGCCACGAAATTGTGTGCGAAACCACCAGACCACATCAAGACATCCCAAGGGTGTGGAAACCTAGTTCCAGCACCCTCCCCTGCTACCTCGGGTGAAACCTCAGTCCACACTCCACGGGTTGTTGCCAAAAGGGCTGGTAGCTATGGGATTTGTTTGGCTAAATAATTCTTCCAAACTTGGGTCAGGCCCATATAAGCCAACAGTATTAATGTATGTACTTGCCTTAGTGAATTAATAAAAGGGAGCTCCACCTCATGTTTCACAAATTGTGTTTTTGTATTTGAGCTGATGAATTGATTAAGGTACTACACAACATTTTTATTTAAAAGGGAAATGCACTGGTTGGCTAGGGCCCAGCCAACCCAGCATGTTTACCCCTTTTCCCATTTTCCTGTAATTTGTGTTTACATTGTCAAGTGTGATTTAATTTCAAGCACATGCATTCATGTCTGAGTGAAAGCGAATCCGTTGTGTGCAGTAGATAAATTCCCTTTCCTACACTTGATTTCAGACTGGTTTTCTTCCACCTAGTATAAGCAGAAGAAATAACCTTGTACTAGTGCACGTTGGTGTGATATCTCCTTTTCTGAAATTCTTTGATTGGTTTTCCCCACCTGGTCCAAGCAGGAGAAATGAACCTGCACCAGTGCATGTTGGTGTGATGCAGCAAGCCTTCTTAGTCGACTTCCCACAATCTTCTTTCTTTCATTAAATGCTTATAATAGGATAAATGTATATTGATTGTTTCTTTATTCCTACACTCTGTTAAGATCAGAAACATTCACTTTTTATGTTTGCAATTTGATTTAACATTATAATAACACTTGCAATAATTAAGCACTCATTTTAAGAATTAAATGCTAAGTACAAGAAGCTCTGATCCGATGCAAGAACTAGTTTCTTGCCACGGAATCTGAGTGCTCTGAACCTAGAAAAGTTCAAGCCCTTGCAAGAAGTAAAAATCCTTTAGTAAAGACACAATTTATACCTTCTGCATAAATCTTTGTTCCTGCACTAGTGCAAGCAGACTACAATAGTACAGGACAAATTAGTGCAAGAAGGAAATCTCTAAAGGAGCAAGTTTAAGGGCCCATTTGATGAGGCTGCTAAGTGTCTTTGCTAAAGAAAAACACACACTTAGTAGTTAAACAATAATTATCTAAGGTGATTGCCCTCTATCTTTAATTCCCTCTTACAAATGCATTCTTCCGTGTTCCAGTCTTAGATTATTTTGATGGTTCAAGTTGGCTTTTTCTCTTTTTGATTTAATTCTGCAATCTTTCCTTTAAATAAAGTAGGGATTTATATTAGGAAGATTCATACCATCTCTGGCATTTCCTGTGCTTCATCTCTAAGTTTACGGATCCCCCCAATTGGCAAATTAAGTGTTTAGGAGTTTGCTTAAGTGTAATTCTTTCACCCAACAATATACACCCTAATAGCTCAAGCAAAGGACTTCTCATTTTGACTTCTCAAGCTAGGAATAGGACATAAGATTAGGCTTTTGAGAAGCAAGTAGTTGCTTAGCATTCCAATATTGGAATAATTTTTGTATCATTGTAATCGTGTATCTTGGAACTTTCACTCTATAATTTGAAGTTTTAGAGCCAACATACTTTTCATGCATATGTCGGGAATGATTGTGAGACTATTCTTTCATTGATTATGATATGTGTTTATGTTAATTTATACTAATGAAATGAACCATTACATTGGATTTAGTATGCCTCTTTGAATCATGAATCTTTTGATTTTAATGATCGTGGTTTCTTTGTTAACTATTTTGCAATATTGCACGATATTTCAGATATATGCGTGTGCCTTTATTAGGACAACACTATTACTTTTTTGTTAAAGACTCACTTTAGTTTCCCTTTTTTATTTAAGAACCATTATACACTTTACAATTGAATACATCACAAAGATAACATACTTATACATCTATAAAGAACATGGGCTTCTCTTGTGTCATTTATTGTGCTAAGGAAAATCTTTAATATAATGGAAACCAACCATAATTTCCAAATGGGGGTCCTACTCAAAATTATGTGAGGTCTAATTGGGACTTCATAATTGGGAGACCAACTTGATATTTGTGGCATCTAGCACTGTCAATAGTTAGATACCCATGAGTTATGAGAAATGAGGTATGTGAACCCTACTTTGTGCACTTATCAATTTTAGCTTCAATAGTTGTGAGTTTTGATGGGTGCATTGGACAATGATTTTTCCTCATTGAGGAGGCATTAGGCCATGTGATGATGTGGTGCTCTACCATATTAGGCCTTAAGCTAGGATTTTTTGTGTATTACTAAGAAAAATCCATATTATTAGAATAAGGCTTTGTAGGAGGTGACTTCTTGTTGGGAGCAAGCTTCCCCTAGTGTTATTTATTCAACAATGCCAAGATTGGTTTATATGTCAACCTTGATGGTTGGGGAAAATTTATCTATACTACATTCTTCAAATTCCTTTGGTGCAAGAATGGAGTCCTTAAGCCAATCAATATGGCTAAAAAGAATGAAATCCTTAATTTCCACTTCACACACACTATCTGTAGGTGGTATGGAAAGTGTGAATGCACCTTGGGATAAAATAACGCATGGTGATTCATGACATCCTAGGGACACTTGGGTGTTGTAACAACCTTGAGGATTTCATCATCTCAGTGGAAGATACTCAAGAAGATTTGTGGTGTCAATATCAGGGCATGAGTTAATGATTATTACATCAAAGTACTAGTGGGCATACAAAAGTGTGATATCATACTAGATATTGTAGGACCAATGCATGTGGACACAATATAGATAGGTTGGGTCTATGGTTTCAAAGGTGGTGCTATCTTTATTTTGGACAAAGAAACCTTGACACCATTGAATGATGAGCACATGACTAACAACATTGTTCCTATGGATGAATTAATATAGTAAATATGCTCTTGAATTTGTATGCCATTAATACTTAAAGGTGGAAGAATCTCCTTCCGAGGTCCAATTGGCGGGGTAGTTGGAAGTTCTGATGGTTACATTGATTCCATGGGAACTATTCCAGAGGTGGTTCCTCCCCATTAAATTGCTAAGGTACTTGGTGCCTTAGGGGAAATTCCATTATGATGTGGATGACTACCACAAATCCTATATGTGACTTATGGTGGTATGGTTTCATCCCTTGAAATGGTCGAGGGACTTGGTGCTTTAGGAGTAGTTCCTTCCTAAGTTGGAGTGGGATCTGTTAGCACTTTGTAAATTCCTTCAGGCTGACAAAGGACTACAAAGGTAACCACAACCCTCTTTTGGACCAAAATCTATCCCTTCTAGTCTAGAGAGGGCTCTCTCTATAGGGCCTTTACCTCAATTAAACAACTGAGCTTTTCAGATTTTAAGATACCCCTTAAGGACAATAGAAATGAATATGTTTTAAGTTTTTAAAATTTTAATGACAAAGTGACAGAGACATGCATTGGGCATCCTTGTTTAGAAAATCTCAGTGATTAAAATGGGATAGTGGAAGTTCTTTACCAAGGGCAAGATAGCCAACGCTTTGGATCTTTAACAGTCATTGTAGTATATGGTGGAGGAAAACAATATTACAGTCCACTAAGCATAAAGCATCTAGGGATGAATTTTTTACTCAGTTTCAGATGAAAAACATGAAGGTTATTTGATACGAAAATAGAGCACCTATTTTAGATGAAATCTACTTTCATTAACTCCTTTTAAATAATAACGAAATTAGATTTATGAATAAATGAAATAAATGGAGTATGAGTAACTAAAATAAAAAGGACATATAATAACAGAGGAAAACACATCACCAACATATGTTGACGCAGGAATCCTTGAAAGAAATAACTCTGATCTTCTTCATTAATCACTAAAAAAATCACAACATACACTAAATTATGTCTCTTGTATTTTCCGATCTCTCTTCTTCATTACTCTTGGTGGTCTTAAATACATTTTAAACATGATAATCTCATATGATGAGATACATCACCAAAAATTAGCCATTCAGCGGATCAAATTACATCAAGTTCGATAACATACTGTTTTTTTAACCAAAAACTAAATAAATCTAATCATAAAAGTTCCAGTTTTTATCCTTTAAATAAAACATAAACAATTTATCCTATCCAACTAGCCCTATCTGGATAATTATTTTAACATTAATTTTCGTAAATATCCTTCTCAATCATGACAACATAGTTTTGGTTTCAAGAGAAAAATGGAAACAATAAAAATCTTGAGTTGTGAAACAACTCCAACTTGGCACACACATGTGTACACCTGAGGACAACAGGCTAATGGAAGGGTGATTACTGAGAATATGAGGTGTCAAGGGACCCGTATGATGTCTCAAACCTTTCAAAAATTTGAATTCCCAACATGAATTTTAGAAAGCTTCATAATTCTCACAGTAAGAAATTGTAAAAATGGGTATCCAAGTAACACTTGTAACTACCAAAATATACCATCTGTGTAACAATGGAGATAGATTTTTGTAGATAAACTTGTTTTTGAGAGAAACCCCTCTCATTTTACTCAATTTCTGCTCCATCTCTTCAAAATCTGTTCCCCAACATCATGACTAAAACAATCAATTACATAGTCTGAAAAATAAGCTTTAAGGATGCAATTGAATCTCCCAATTCTTGGAACATGTGCAAAAACTGGAAGAAGTTTTTTTCTTGACCCATGGTTGAGAAAAAAATAATTCTATTTTCCTAAATTTGGCTCCATTTGGTTAGCAACATATTTTGAAAATGATTACCAAAACAACCAATTTCAGGGAAATTGTGTAGTAGAGTGTAGCAGACTGCCTTGTTTGTCATGATTGTTGATGGTTTTCAACAAAATTAAGAAAATGGGTTTGCTTGAGATGATGGTTTTTTTGTGTATAATCCTTTAAGTTCTCCTTTCCCCATTTGTAGGATTCCAAACTGACTTATCCGAGTTTGCGCAACAGTTGAGAAATGACTATGTGACTTGGAATTTTGTGCAGCAAGCGTGAATCAACCTTCTCCTACATGAAAAACATTCCTTTGAACTTTTTCCAAGCTACTTTTGGCCCCAAGCTGTGTGATTATCAGACTCCCTTAGTGAAGAATGCTAATTTCAAATTGGAGAGAGAAATTATGGTGGTATGAGAGATTTTGGAAGTACGCCTTTTTTCTTTGTTTTAATCATGAGTACAAATTGAAGAGGGTAATTATGGTCATGTAAGGAAAATGGCAGTCATGAGTTGTGAGGGTGTCATTTAAATAATGATAATGGTGAGAGGTGAGTTTATAAATATAAGCAGTAATGATGAGAAGTGGAATTAGGAGGGAGTGCGTATATGGATATGATATTAAATATAAATGTATATGTGGGGGGTGGGGGGATGGTATATGGAAGGAATTTTAGTTAATAGAATATATGAAAAGGATATAGGAATGGAAATGTATAATAGGGTTATGTGAAGGGAGAACCATGTGTTATAAATAGTGGAATGGGATAATGAACCATACTAAAAAACAAATTCAACAAAACCTTAAGAATTTCCCAAGATTTTATTGTTTCTTCATGATTAACCTTTCAAACCCTAAAAGGCTTTATGAGCATATGACCCCATGACCTTCTCCTTGACTCAGACTCTCTTCAAGTTTTGTTTTAACTTTCCGAACCCTTTATGAAAGACTTGAAAGGATATGAACAGTGACTTTTAGGTTATGACAAAAACAATAGTTCATAGTCTAAAATGTTGTTCAAAATCTAAAAATGAATGAATGAGACAAAGACGTTTGATCTCTCAAACCTTGGACCCTAACATGATCCTTAGGTGGGGAAGGTGTCACTAGAATCCTGTGGTTCTATTCGTATATGATGCATAAGGGACACACATAAGTGAGATGAGTGGTGTAACCATAAAGCTCATAAGGGCATGCTTCCTGTTGGTTAACATATGTGGTGATATAATAAATGGTTATCAATGCACCATATTCATCTATGGTTTGTGGAAGGGGTGGTGAAACTATTGAGGCATGATTTAGGGATACCGAAAAATATTAATATCATGGGAGATAGGGACAATAATGCGTATAATTTTTATGTCGCACACACATGGCACATGGCTATTTGGTTCATATACGTTATTATCCAATGGGGTTGTTTATCACCTAATGTGGTGGGAGCAATGGGGGTGCGTAATGGGAATGAATAAGGTCCTTTAACTCATGAAATCCTAGGAATTTATTGGTGGTATGGTGACATTTCATAAAGGGTTCATGGGGGAATCATCCTAGGGGTGGTTGTGGCTAGGGTGTTACTATTATTATTTTTTATCCCTTCTAACTTTTTGGTACCCTATGGTGTCCTTGTATTAGTTATTTTTTCCAAAGGAGTAAGCTCTTATAAAGGTGATGTTAATGTAATATATCCAATGGGAATGACCATTGACATAGTTGACTTGGTAAGAGATGCCAAACACTATAAGGGAAGTGCTAGAGCTTGTTTGGCATGGTGAGTGTGGCCATCACTTGATGTCAGATGAAACCAAGTAGGGTGCATAGGAAGGGAGTTTGAGTGATAGCATATGGTAAAATGTTATATAAATCATAAGATCCATATTTTATTCCATGGTTGTGTTGGTTTTCCCATTGTTATTTTCCAAAAGAGGTGGTTAGTACAGATGCAATAATTAATGCAGGAGAAGGCATGACTAGGGGGTCTCTTGGATATGTACCAAACAGATTGGAATATTTAAAGACTCCCAACCCAACTTTAATGAAATATGGGACTAGTTCTTGTTGGGATCCCACAAATTGCAACACATTCTCAAGGGAGGGGGACGCCCCTAACTCATAGTATGTTAATTGGTTGATGGTTAAAATTTTTTAATAATGTGTAAAGATCATAGTGAAAAATATTGAATATGCTACAACCATCACATAATACATGTAACTTCAGCCAAAACATTTGTTGTTGGTATTGGTTGCATGGTGTTGGCATTGATGTCAACCTAGGATGTCTACCTAAGGAGTCAACCATGAATCCAATTATGTTGGAATTAATGTCAACAATCTTGGAATATTTTTCATGATGATCAAAGGCTTGATGATGTGTTACTAAGGTGTGTATGATGTTTGTAGAGGCTCTAAATGTGTTGGAGAAACATTGAGGACAAATTTAAAAGTTTTGGATAGAGAGGAGGTGACTTTCCATGAGTTAAGGCATCATCTCTAGGAGACAATTGTTCACAGAGAAAAGATAACAATATCTTCACTGGGATGCCTACACTATCCAAGTGACAATCATCTCAATTCAATCCCTACGATGATGCTTGTAGGTGAAAATTTCTAATTTTTTTGCACACAAAATTTACCATGAGAATTTCCCAAGGTTTTTGATGGTTTAGAGTTGACTTGAGTTATTCCACATTCTAGAATGTGATAATTTCAAAGATAATGAGGATTAGTGCTTTCTATTGATTGCATCTTTCATCATTGATAAAATGTTAGAATGTGCAATAGAAGGCATTACATAATATGAGAGAGTAAGCTACAATAATGCAGAGATAAAGTGTCGATCAGAGATCAGATTTGGAGTATATGTCAGAGGACAATGGAGTTGGTGTGTATCTATATGTATAACATTCATGTGTCTCAAATTGTATAACTACCAATTGTTTTTGATGTTTATGACAAATTGTGTTTCTGATTTGACCATTATTGTAGGGGTTCTATTAGAGAGTTTATTATTGTAGAATTGACGTTTTATATGGATGAGTTCGAGCCAATGCATTGTTGTAATCTTCATTTATGTATATTCTTATATTATATGTTGAGATTTATATTGTTGAGAGCCATTGTTATCATGTTAAATATGGTTGAGTGAGAGAGGTCCATGTTGAGCATTCATGCTACTATGCATTGTATAATGAGTGAAATGCTATGAGTTTCTTCCATGAGTCAAAATTTGTATCAGTGGTTTGTATGGCCCTTTTTGTGAGAAAGGATTAATTATATTAGGGTAGATTCATTGTGTTGCAGAGTTTTGTATGCAAATTGTATTGTTGGTTGGGAAGAAGAATTGTTGTCAGCCCAATATGAAAATGGATGAAACAAGACTCACCCATGTTTATTTTGATTTGGAGTGGGCCAACGGTTTGAAAATAGATTAAATCATCTCCATGAGGATTTAGAGGTTGGGGCCTTCAGTGTTTCAGGTAGAGTCTCGTAGGAAAGTGTTGGCTTTCCAAAGGAGTTATGGCTCACATTTCCTTGTGAGTAGAGGCTTACATACTAGTGGTGGCTAGCGACTATGTAAAGAAGAAGATTTTGAATAATGATAATAATAATAATAAGTAGATAAAGACAATGACAACAGTGTATTTTTCCATTTGGATTTCCACCTAACATCTGGTTTCTCCTTTGTGTGACGATTTTTATGTGTTGATCAATAATGCTCTCATGGTTTACATGTTATTGTGTTTCTAATGCTTACGTGTTCACACATATTATTGCACATATGTTTTGCATGCCTACGATTCTAATGACTAAATGATCTGTTAATGTGAAAGAAAATTAAAATAGGCTAAAAGTGATTCACTCCTACACTATTAATTCACACTCTCTCTCTCCCCCTCCAGTACTGCCAGCTATCCAACAATTGGTATCCAGGTGGGGATATTGGTTGTAGCTTAATTATTGGAGAGTAGATCGAGGGAGTGTTGGTGAATTTTTTGAAATTATTATTTATTTATTTTTAAAATGAATCCTCTAGGAGTATCTATACTCACTATTGCAAATGTCAAGGGATGGCATGGAAATGTTGAATCTCAATTATTATACTATGGATCTAACATTTTGAATATGGTATGTGAAGGATGTGGCAAGCATCCACTTTCACCTAAAGTGATGCAACACAATTCTCAAGAAAGATGCATTATTTATGAATCTCCATAATGCATATTTGGAGAAAATAACAGATATGAAATTTGCCAAGGAGATTTGGGACAAACCACAAGTGTTGTTTGGAGGTGATAGTAGTATCAATGGGGAGGTCAAGAAGAAGATAAAGAAGAAGAAAATAATAATTCTTCTAAGAAGAAATAATCTTAGCCAAAAAATTATTATCCCCCTAATATGAATGGTGTAGTTGTCAAACTAGAAAATGAAGTTTCAATAGAACCAAGTGTGCTCCCATGCAATAGATCTAAAAGTATAAATTTAGATGAATTTATTTTGAGTTATGATTTAGAAAAATCTAATGTTATTATGGTTGAGTCAAAGAGACATGTCGATGATGGTGATAAATTGATGCTTCTTTAAGCTAAATATGACTCAAATATGAATGTAATAGATAAATTATTTGGTGAGGTTAGTATCCTAACAATTGCATGCAAAGATCAAGATAATCTTTTGTAGATAGTTGAAGAGAAGGAAAATGATCTAAGAATAGGTTCTTAGCCTAAATATCCAAGTTCAGGAAGCTAAAAGGATTGAAAATTTTATGGCCAATCAGCTGAAAGAGAAAGAATGCAAAATTGAAGACTTGGAAGCTAATTTGGTTTCCATGAGGAAAAAACTAGAAGAGAATGGAAAGTATTTGAATTTGGAGAAGAGCACCATAGATTTTGACAACATGCTAAAATGACAAAGATCTACATTGAATAGATTTGGTCTTGGTTTTCACAAGGGACAGTCAAGCTCACATGCAAGAAAGGACAACAATGCAGAACCCAAAAGGCCTATAACAAACAATAGTAGCATCAAGGGAAAAAAATGAGGAATGAAGCAACATATCCAAAAAAAACCTAGGAAAAACGCTCAAGGAAAACCTACTATTAGAAGGTATTTTTCTCCTAGAATTGATGTTCGTAAATTTAGAATATTCCAAGGGAGGAGTCAAAACTCCTTTACTGCATTGATGGGCAAGATTGAGTGCCTCAAAAATCACAAATTTTTACATATCATAGCTACCTGTAGGAGTAGAATATACACATTTGTGCAACAATTTGGGTAGACAAGAAGAGTTCCAACCATCATGTATACTTGTGCTTTTAATGGTTATTGTTACTCATGCAACCTCTCTGGGAGTAAGTTCATTGATTGCAAATTTAGCACATGGAGTGGAGGCAAAATAATCCAGGGTATAGATATGACATGAACAACAAAAGATCAGATCCACTAGCCTCATATCTTGTTCATGTGAGGTTTTATATGTGCCACAATCTCAGGAGCATGGCCAAAGATTGGAATTGTTTTAGATTTTCTATGCCATCTTATTCAAAATAAGCCTAGAATAAAGATAGAGGAGAGCATAGAAGCATAGAAACAGACTAGGATCATGTGGAAGAAAAAGGAGGATCAGTACGTCAAGCACGGTATTTCTCTATGCATGTTTGATCATGATGATCATAAGTATACAGATAGTGTATGTTCTTATCAAATTTTAGGGGATGAGAGTGTTTTTCTCTCTTTAAGGAAGACCAAATATGGTCGTGTCATTCTCAGAGAAAATAGACCTACTAAGGTGCTGGGAAAAGGAAAGGATAGTCTTGGTGCTAAGAAGTTGAGGAAGACCAAATATGGCCATTTAATTCTTGGAGGATATACACCTTCTAAGGTGTTGGGAAAAGGAAAGGATAGTCTTTATGATGAGAGGTTCAATGCAGTTGATGTGCTACTAGTTGAGGGGTTGAAACACAATATCTTGAGCATTAGTTATATTGTTAATGGAGGAAAATAAATGATTTTCAACTCCAAAGGGTGTTGCATCAAGAAATAAAGGTCAAATATAGCAGTTGCAATAGGAATTAGGACACGAGATAATGTGTATGTGCTAAAGGGGGGAGTGATAAGAATCAATAACTCAAGAACAAATTCCCCCTTTTCATATCCAAGTAGAGGAGCTAGCCCCACTGTAGCCTATTGATATATGCACATTCATAAAGGATTGTAGAAGTGATCTAAAATTAAAAATTGAAGGTTTCGTGTAAAATTTTGCAAGCTAGCTTATGTCTTGTGGGAAATGGATTGAAATTGCAAAAGCACATAAAATTAGCAAATTTAGTTAGTTTTGCAGTTTTTAACAGAAATAAATAGACAACATGCAACATCATAAAACAAAAATTTGATGACTGAGTTCACCCATTTGGGGCTACATCTTTGGGTCCAACTCCTAATGTTTCCCCTTTAAATTATATGCTCAAATTGTCAATTACATCAACATACAATGCTCAAATCATAGAAATAACACTACAATTGTGTGTAGAACACCCAAAAACCTTTGTGTAACCTCTTCTTGGGATCAAAAGGGTTGAAAATGACCAACTTATACCTCCTTCTTCATTTCCTTACTAATCATTCTACAAAATTGACCATCTGTCAAAACTGGTAATGAATTTTGGCCTTGACGGCGTTGTAGAGCGACAAACTCGCACAGGTTCGGAGACATTTCCATTGATATTGGTGCAAATTGTCAAACGTGGTCCCTACACCCACATTTTCACCCTTTCGTTGGCCATGTGGCATACAAATGACCAGGGGTGTAGGCTAGAGGCCACATGCACACTAGAACTCCACCCTTGGTCATGTTGATTTGCATGTGGTCACAGGTTGGGGCATAAGCAGGGTTCCACGCACCCTGCCCCTCTATTGGTTCCATCGATGGTTATGTGTTATACATTGGAACTGGGGGTTGAGACCAACTCCCTGCCCCCTTTGCCTCCGCATAGGGTCATTGGGCCGGCCAGGAAAGGGTTCACCCCGTTTCCAAACAACTAAAAAATTTTATGTAAATAAAAATCGTCCCCATTATATGTTAAGAACCAATGCGTGGTCCAAGGGTAAGTCAGATGGTTTTCTCGCCGAAGGTCTCAGGATCAAATCTCGATGAGTTTGGTAAGTAACCCAACAAAACATTTATCTAATAACAAAGAGCCATGTGGTATCCTCCCATAGGGACACGTGGTCATCTCCCATAGGGCCATGTGGCAAACTTTCATCAGGCCATGTGGTGGCCTGTGGTTGACCCAATCACAATCACTACAACAAATAAAAATTCAACACTTGTCCTATCCTAATTGTCCCATTTGAACAATTGTACTACATAATCACTTGCTGAAGTCAACACTATGTCATCGTACGACTTGTCCAGTCCGCTGCCCAGTCAACCATGCAAGTTGATTTTTTAAGTTTTTCTAAAAACTTCATAATGTGATAACTTTCTCATACGGGGTTGGACTGAGGTGATTAAAGCATCATTGGAATAAAACAAAGGAGATATATGATTTGGAATTGGTTTCAGGAGAATTTAAGAACTTTTATTTTTAAGCATATTTTTGGCCCCCTAGATCATTCCTCCCCACTAGAAGCTTTTGGATCACCAAAATTCTATTTTTACTTAGAAAATAAGTGAGGGTAAAAATACCTCACTTTCGCGATCTCAATCCACATTAATTTAATTTGATTGGTACTTTGAGCCCCACTCGAATATACTACACATTGCCTCTGTGTGAAGTCTTGATTCTCTCGTCAAGAATTAAGTCTTCCTACAACTTGTTTAAATATTCAAGAGAAAAATATTCTATAGATGGAATATGAAAATTCTCTTCATGGTCATCAATCATTGGAGACTCATAAAATCTCACGTTTTCCACATTTACAACAGAACAAATTTGCATGTTGGGTCAGCAAAACAAAATTTCATCTTAGAATGGGCATGCATCTTAGAAGACATGGGGAGTCATAGAAGTTAGGTATGAAGGTTCCCAGAGGAAGCATTTCACCAGGGATGTAGTGTATACTATAATTCATCATCAATCATCATAAGACTTATTCAATGGTTTGAAGGTTGCAATTATTAACAAAATAGCTTAGTAGTAACATGTCCTCACGGTGTAACTTGTGTTACAACTTGGAACTGCGACTCAATTAAGGCTACATCGTGCATCTTCAAACCATAGTGTTGCTATTTGTTCATGTGACTTATGATAGGAATTAATATTGTGACCTAAACTTGAGTTACGACTTGGCTACTGGAGGTCACTAATCATTTTTACATTCCGCAACAATCCAATAAAAAATGCAACCTACAATATAATCTTGAAATACAAATGGACTGAAATCACATATCACATTTCTAATCCTTAACCCTATGCTCTCCAAATGCGACTTCCCTTGTTATTTTTATATGTGACTTGTCATGTTATTTGAATATACAACCTACCCATAATTACTTGATAAAGAGTTTAATGGCATTACAAAGTCAAGACGTTATGATCTTGAGGGAATCTTTGAGTGTCACTTACATGAGGATTAAAACTAGATGATGTCAATGCTGAAGGTATGGGTTGTCAAAGAAGGTTGGTTTCAGAAAATTTGATGTTAGCATATTTAGATACTTTCTAAAGTTTTTAAACTATGGAGGAAGTGCAAGGATTCCACAGTTCATAAATAAAGAGTATCCTTGCAGATAGTCGACAACCAAACCTTTCAAGAAAACAATTTCAGGAACAAGAGAGTAAAATTGTGGGTGCACCAAGACTATGGTCAAAATTTTTAGGATCACATGGTGGTGTGGGTAGGAATTCAACTATAATAAGAGACTCATTTACATTTTTTAGATCCTAACAAAAAAAAAAAGAAACCAAGTCTAATATACTTGTTTGAAGCTTTGAACAAGAGAAAACATCTCGATGATAATCCCAATAAATGCAATGTAACATTTCAGCTCAGACAAATCCTAAAAGGATTCATACCAAGGACAATTGCAGGATGAGAACAAAGCATGGTAGGTTGTCTATACAGATGATGAATATGGACATGATGGTTAGATAGGAGCCTCTTCCCAAACATGATTAAGGAAGCTTAGAATTATCCCACACAGGCTATATAAACCTCAATAATATTGCAAGGCATAAAAGGATTATACAATGATCCAGATTAATATCTTTCTTTCAATTCATATGTTATGTATTTAGTATTATTCTTTGATTGTGATAAATATGACCATGAGATTTGCTTGCAGGTATATGAAGGGGAATGAGAATTGTTAAGTATGTGGAGAAAGCTAGGTTTTCACACAGAGGCTATGCACCTAAGGTTTTGAAAAGTTAGAAAGTCAAACTGACACAATATTCTATAACAATTAGCAATTCCAAAGGCACAACGTCAAAAATTGGTTGGATGCAAATGAGGTGTAGTAGCAAGAAGATATTCTTGTATCATTACCTGATAACAGGCATTCTAGGGTTTCCAAAAACCATCTTTATTCTCCTCATAACCTTTCCTCTATCATACTGTAAATGTTTTGTATAATGTTTCTAACAATTATGTGAAGGTTGATTGAGCATGCAATATTGTTTAATTTAACATGAGGAGGTTGTGAGGAAGTTCAAGAGTCAAGAGGGTAGGTAGAAGGTTATGGTATGTGAATAATCACCTTATAAATATATCCTCATGGTTCATTTGTGAGAGGCCTTTAACACTTGAGCTAGGAATAACATTAGACAAATGATATGTGCTTGAAGAGATAGAGGCACTCAATTCTTGGTAGCTAATAGGGTGACTTATATTGAGGCTAGTGTTTTACTTTGAAGATGGCACGAGTAGCCCATGTTCCACTATTGAGCTTTGTTGGTTTGTAGGATATGTACTTGAATATGAAATATTAATAATAAAAAGTTCTTCACTCTTGGCATTGATTCCCATGCATCTCTATTGTGGTTGTACTAGCTATCCTATATTCCCACTGTGTTTGTATGTGTGCCTTCATGTGGTGATATGTTAATGAATTGAATATCCACTTATCGCTTGCATGTTTTCTTTGAGTCCTTGTTTTCTTATTCCATTCCATGTCAGTAACTTATTGTGAACTGATTTGCAATTAACCTCTAGCATGTTCCTATTCATATATATTTGAGATGGTTTTAGCTCACTAACCCATATTTTGGGTTGCTTCTTCTTATTCTTTTGTTGTTATGTTTTATATCTTGTCCTATATATTTTCAATATTGATTTGATCTCATCCCTATTCATTCTGGACCTCAGCTTGATGTCTCCCCATTTGACATCCAAAGTGAGGTCTATTAGCCCACATGTGAATATTAGTCATTAAAATTTCTATGTTCAACAATTAGTTAATAGGGACGGTCCCTGGTATTTAAAGAGAATAAAATTAATCTTGGTTGAAAAGGTGGAACATATTAATAATTTGAAAATAATGGTTAATGAAAGAGGATTTCAATTGCATAAATTGAAGGTTGGACAAGTATGAAGTTGAATAGTGGGTCAAGTTATCTTACACCATTGAAATATTAAAGCTCTTATTTCCTTATGTACATGGTCAATTGAAATACCTTTGAAGGCCTATTGACAAAAGGTATGACCAGATGCAAAAATAATTTGAGAAAGGAGGAATCTAAGAGTGCCAAATCCGCAAATGATGTAATTGAATCAATTTCACTAGGAATTTTTTAAAGTATTCACTTCAATTCCACTCATTAATATAAAAATTTGAGTTAGCATATTGGAAGTTACAATACCTACAAAGCTAGCCAAATGGGACAATAATAACTTTAAAACATGTGGCTTAATTGGAATTTCCATCTCTAATGATTTATAGGCTCACCCATTGAAAACTCTAGGGGCTAAACTTTGCAAATGGGTTAATTTTCCACACTCTTTCCAAAAAGTATTCACCAATTTCCATTCTTTCTAAAATTTATCCACCCAGATTTTATAGAATAATATTATATTACGTTAAAACTACAAACTTTTATAGATATTATATAAAATCAATATAAGTTTTAAATTTTGTAAAATAATTCCAAACATTTTACAATTTGCATATTAGGGATTGGTAAGATTCATCAAGGTTCCTACACATTAAGATAAATTTGCATCCTGAAAATTTTTCATTGTTTCAACTTTGAGGAATTGATGGCCTAGATGAAGCTTGGTGAAAGTTGAAAGTTTTATTTGGTAAACATGGTGAGATTTGAGCCCACCAACTTGAAAATCAATTCATTCTTTTAAATCCCAATGGTTTCTTTTGCATTGAAGATTATATATCTAAGTTCAAAATTCTTAGACTACTACTTCAAGACAATAAAATAAACATGAAGGGTGATTTATGTATAGATGTTACTCTTGGAAAAATTGGTAGCACATATCTTATTTTTCTGCATACTTTTCACTGCATTAGAAAAGCTCTAGGGAATTCTTGCAAACCATGTTCTCTCAAATCTTTTTATGATCCTTTGATTGGAGAACAAGATAAGCTCTTGCATATTAGAGTGGTCAACACTACAATTAAATCTAACAATTTTTTAGCAACCCAATTGTATGTATGAAGTTTTTCAACAAGCGTACCAAAAATACTTCACTTATATTACTAGTGACTAGCAACCCTAACAATAAAATATGGTTGTTAATGCATTCATTCAACCTGAAAAACAAATGTTAAAACCTTACAACAAATTATGCAAATCAAGAGATACATGCAATAAAAAGATAGAAGTGTAACAACCCAATGGAAATATGATAAAAGAAAATTTTATTTTATTAATAAAAATGGAAATTATACACTTGATGAGGAGAGATTGTAGACTTGTGTCCTGAAATCCCCCTTCATGGGATGGGTCCTTTTAATGACCTTATGCTTTAGCTTTATTTTCTCTCTCTCAATGGTTGTATGCAATGGGAAAAAGATGGCAATGGGGGCTTGAACTCAAGATAAGATCTCAATGTCATAGGATGATAACGGGGATTATGAGAATAGTCATGGTGAAGAATGAGGAAAAAACCCTTCTATTTATAATAAAATATTGTGATAGACTGAAATTTAGAAAATAATAAAATATTATAAACTAAATCAAAATCTAGCTATTGTGAATATTTTATTATATTTTCTGAGAGGGAAAAGGATATTTGAAATGGCCAAATATCCTTATTTATAAAATGGTTAAATTAGTTTAAAAAATAAAAAATGATTTATTAATTATTTTATAGTGATCAAGTCAAATTTGAATTAGAAACAATTATTAAATAATTATTTCATGAGAGAAATAAGGGAATAATAAATAAATAAATAATGATTTATTTAATTATTCCTTAGTGGTTAAATAAAAAATGGTTGAAATAATCATTAAATAATTATTTAATAATTATTTTGAGAGAATATTAAATAAATAATGGTTTATTTAATTATTTTCATGGGGTTTTTTGGATTTTAATGAGAAATAGTTTAGGAAAATGGTTCACTAACTTATTTCCTAAGATAAAAATGAGTTTTAATGTGTAAAAACTCATCCTACATGGTGTATTTCGATCAACCTAGTAAGAAATGGCTAGGTGATCATTTTTTTGGTGATAACAGATTTCCCTCGAATGTAAGAGTGTCAAGAGCAGACCGTATGACTAAAACACAATGTAGGTTCACTTTCATGAGACACTGAAGGGGAGTCATATATAGAGAGAGATGTTGTTGAAACAATAGGAAGGACTAAAATTAGAGGGGGTGAGACCTATTTATCAGATAGAAGTTTCCTTTTATTGATGAGTACAAGATCTCAATCAGGTGGGGGATGCATACCTATACCCATCAATATAACTGAGTAAAAATAATAATAGTGTGCCCAACAATGTGGGTTTAACCTACAAATTACATGATACATGATATGCTAGCATCAATGGGCCATAAATTGATACAATGATATAATGAGTCCCATATACATAATTTCCTAGATTACAAAGGTCAGGACTGATACAATGAAGTCTATTGATCTGTGTACATGAGACATAATTCCCCCAAGCTGATATGGTGGGGGGAGATCACAACCAAAGAAGTCATGTTGAATAGGATAGGACTCTCTACGATCCATAGAAACTGAACCAGTTAAATCTACAGAAGTGCAAACAAGGTTGGATCATAATATGTTATCATCTGGGCATGTGGTGGGGATACCTAAAGGGTCACCCCCTAATGAGGTCTTGAACATCTCACACACACCCGGGGAATGTTGGAACAAACTGCTAGATCACTCGACCATCAAGTGTATGATTCTCTAGTGTCTGATAATGAGTTATAGTTGAGCATGCGAGAAACAACCAAGCCAAAGGGAAATGATGATTTCCTTTACTTGATCTGAGGCACTAAATAATGATGAAGGTTACAACAAAGGTACATTTCCCTCTAGACTACTCTCCTGGAAAATATGTGTTGAAGTTAATAGAAGAGAGCCTGACAAAGTTGAGGCAATAGGGATTCGAACGCAGAGGCACAAGGATTATAGCACTGTGAATAATATAGACTGACACCAGGGATGATGATGTAAGAATGAGGGAATTAGTGGACTTATGACTTCCCTTTTCAGAGCATAATATGCAAGGTTGGCTTAGAAACAACTGATGCAATTCTAGAGGGGGTGGCCAAATACTCAGATCAAGGCTTTTCAAAGACAGGTTAGGAAAGCTAGAGGACAAATGTGAGTAAAATGGGATGAATTTAATCCATGAAGGGATAATATTTTAACATGACTCAAAAGGACTCTAAAATGACTCCATGGGTGCATGAGTGACTCATCTTTGAATTTGTGAACAAAGGTGACTCTATGATGTTGCCACATGGGAAAGGCACAGAAGGGACCATAAAAGCATGAGTAAATAGTGGTTACTCACAATTAAACGCAGCACATAAGTCGACAAGTGTGAAGTCAAAGTGGTGTCAAAGTACGAGTGAATCATATGGATAGATTCAGTTTTAATAGGTGATGAATTGAGACATCATGGAAAAAATAGCTTCCTGATGAGATTTCAAATTACCAAAAAGGAAGTGAGACTTATTATAGAGTTCAGTTAGAGATTTATAATGATGCTAATGGTTCATCAAAATGAGTTACTATTTTCTTGGAATGGCAAGAATTTTTTGGTGAATTTGGAGAGAAGGAAGCTGATGCCCTAAATATTCATGAGCTCATAATAGAAAAATGAACCATCAGATTTTGGATCTACGATTTTTAGGTAGGTGGCCAAACCTGCCTAAAAATGGCCTTAATTCTTCTTGGAATTATGGTTCCTAGTGAAGAATAAAGGTAAGAAAGGAATACATGAATGAACTGTTGATTTTTGTGTAGCTTTGGAGGTATTCCAAGCCCTAGTGTTCAAGGGTTGGAGGTCAAAGCATCGCAAGTAGGCTTGTGGGCTTAGAACCCAAGCTTGGGGTTTTGGACCCAATCGTGTTTGGGGAAATTTCATAAGAAAATTTCTACATGTGATGGCATGGGACTGTAGAGGGCAGAAAGGAGAATCAAATGCTTCTAGAATCATCGAATTTCAAGTTGTAGAAGTGGAGAAATGAATTTTTGAAGTTGACAAGTAATTATTGGTTTTCAAGTCATGTAGGCTTGAAGTAAAATTTTTCCAATAGATGTATCTCTTCACTAATTCATGGAGTTCTTTGTTGTGTATAAATAAAGGGTGAAGCCAAGTCATTTGAGCATCCATTGTGTGCAACATTATTCTTGGAGGATAGCTCGTTGGAGAATTTATCTCTGTGCCCTAGCCACAACAAATAAATGGTGGACAAGAACAAAGGTAAGGGTCTGTGTCAAGGGTTTTTGTAAGTGATCAAGAGTTGGTTGGAAGCCAGGTCTTGCTAGAGGAAAGGCCAAGGCCCTATGCTAGTAGGCCACACCAAAAGACTAGACAACGAGGTGAAAATAGGGTTTTTTTCAAGGCCAGTTTTTGGAGGCCGAGATCACAGGAAGGAAGCCGAGGGTAGAGGTAAGGTCTATTGTTGTTTGACGGCTATGTTGAGGTTCGAGGAGGATAACATCTAGGTCGAGCTCATGAAGGGCAAGGACATTGCTATTATAGGTTGTTTGGGGCACTATTAGAGGATTGTCTCATGATTTTAGGGTTATTGTTATAGGATTTAATTCGTAGAACACAACTATGGCTACATAAGGGGTGTTTAAGGGGATATACCCACCCTAGAGTGCATCATGGTGAGGAAGAATGCCTACTAAGGTGTGAAACAAAAATTTAAGGGTCTTGTTCTATGACTCTTGGAGGATTTAGGGCTACAACAAGCACCCTAACTAGGTGTCATGAACAACAAGTTCCAAACACATGTGCAACAATGTTTTTGGAGGGATGTTGGGTCAAATATGTTGACCAGAGCATGGATCAGTTGATGGGTATCTTGAGGAGGCCTTAGGAGTTGTTTTGAGGAGCCCACATGGACTGTTGCATAGCATACCAAGTAACCAAAGTGATAGGAGGCACATCAGATTGGAAGGCAAGAGGACAATAGAAAAGAGTGTTACAGATGTTCACTTGATGAGCTGGATATATGTCATAGGAGAGGACATGATTGGTTCCCAGATTTGTGCAATATATTCTCTATTGCAAAACAAAGGGAACACTGGTGAATTTTGTGGGAACCCATGTGTAAGGGTCTCCTAGGTGTGGAGATTCCCTAACTAGGAGTAGATGCTACAATGTGGACTTGGTCTCTCGTGGACTGTTGGAGGGAAGCATGAGAGAAGACCTAGTGTGAATGTGATTGGGCACTTATGGTCTACTAGAGGATAGTGATATAGTGTCCAAGTTCAAGCCCAGTAAGCAACACCTTGATGCAAAAAGGTATTTGTGAGAGAGGCAGTTGTTGAGCTTAAGGGTCTCAACAGCCAGGGGCAGTTTGTAGAACCTGAGACTTATGTGTGGAGAAGGACTTCTACAACAGTTGATGGGTAGTCCTCCTAACTCATGTTTATTATGGGATATGGACATATTGCAATGATAGGAGGTAGCCCTCCATGCCCTCTGTTGGTCTTCAACAGTGCAACACATGAAGATGGTAGTGGGTTGAAGTCCCTGAGCAGCTAAGGAGAAACAATGGGAAGTTGAGAGATGTTCACAAGTGGAGTTGTGAACAACTTGACATGAGTCTCAATGTGTTGTGGCCTTGATGGAATAAGGCAAAACTAGAGAGTAGATTGGATAATTGAGATTTAGTGGCCAGATGGACTTGGAGCATTGATAGAGGCAGGAGCTGCAAATCTGGAGTCGAAGGACTAGGCAGGTACAATGTATGACTGAGGGGAGATGAGAATGCTGACTTCATCAACCAGATGGTAACAGTATCTTGTTGAGGCTATATTGGTCATTGATGGACTGAGACCAAGCCCTATTTTGCATCTTGTACTAGTGGATGTATGAGGGCCATTATACATGGTACGAGAACCCTAGAATGTTGTACTATATGTTGTTTAATATAATGAAGTTGAGTCGAAAATTGTAAAACGTTGTCTATATTTTGTGCATGTGTGATTTACTCTTGTTTTTATTCCATTGTACAAAGTAGTATCATTTATATTATTGGTTTGGTAGCATCAAATATTTTTAAAACCTATCCTAGACTCAAGGTCGTGGAAATTCAACATGGTATCAGAGTGTATCTAAGTTACTTTGAGGGACAATGAATCAAAGTGTGCGTGGTGAAGCAACTCGAAGGAATTTGTCGGTGTTTAGATCATGGAGTAGAGGGTTCAGCTAAGGACATGGAGATGTGGTCTTGATAGGTTACATGGTGAGATGGGCTAGGAGTTCTAGTGGATTGGTGGTGAGCCTCATGAACAATAGTTTATTGTAGGGAAGATTGCTAATCATGGACTTTCATTGAGTTTTCATGGATGGTTGGGATAGCTCAAGGGTTTCTTTGGTTTGGACGAGGTCAAGTTGATCAACATGGATTCGTGTGATGGACTATAGGTTGGTAGGTTCGATTATTCATTGGATCATGATGTTACATATCTGAGATTGGAAGGATTTGAATGAGTGGTATTTGATCTAGGAGGATGAGTGCTTGCAGGACTGAGGTAGTGGAGATCGTGTAGACTTAGAGGGAGTCTAGCCTCAGAGGGAGCATCCATATGGAGGTTTGGTATCTTCATATTCAGATATGATGAGGTAGAGGCACTACCAAAATTGTCAGATTCATTCTACAATGTATGTTGCAGTGATGGATGCCATATGGGCTAGTGTCGTTGCCGGATGATAATGGTTACTTCATAGTCTTGAAAATACCTCCCTCAATAAGAGTGGGTGTTTATTTTTGTGTATCTTGGTAGGTATTCCAAGCCCTAGTGTTTAAGGGTTGGAGGTCAAAGGGTCACAAGTAGGCTTGTGGGCTTAGAACCAAAGCCGGGGGTTTCCCACCCAATCATGTTTGGGGTGATTCTGGAAGCACATTTCTACATGTGATTGCATGAGATGATAGAGGGCAGAAAGGAGAATCCAATGCTTCAAGAATCATCAAATTCTGAGTTGTAGAAGTGGAGAAATGAATTTTTGAAGTTGACAAGTAATTATTGGTTTTCAAGTCATGTTTCCTTGAAGTAAAATTTGGCAAATAGATGTGTCTCTTCACTAATTCATGGAGTGTTTTGTTGTGTATAAATAAAGGTGAAGGCAAGGCATTTGGGCATCTATTATGTGCAACATTTTTCTTGGAGGAGAGCTCATTAAATAGATAATCTATGTGCCCTAGCCACAGAAAAGAAAGGGTAGACACAAGCAAAGGTAAGCATCTATGTAAAAGGTTTTTGTAGGTGACCAAGAGTTGGTTAGAAGCCAAGTCTTGCTAGAGGAAGGGTTGAGGCCCTATGCTAGTAGGCTGCACCAAAAGCCTGGACAACAAGGTGAAAAGAGGGTTGTTTTAGGGCTAGTTTTGGAGGTCGGCATTACAGGAAGGGAGTTGAGGGCAGAGGTAAGGTCTGTTGTTGTTTGAGGGCTGTGTTGAGGGTTGGAACCTTTGTTTTGAGGGCCAAGGAGGATAGAAGGTAGGCTAAGTTCATGTGGGTCAAGGAAGTTTCTATTAGAGGTTGTTTGGGGCACTGTCAGAGGATTGTCTCATGGTTTTAGGGTTTTTGTGCTAGGTCACAGGACAGAGCACAAAGTTAGGGCTGCGTAAGGGGTGTTTAAGTGGATATACCCATCCTATAGTGCAACATGGACAAGGAGAAGGCCTACAAAGGTGTGTTGCAACCCTTTAAGGGCCTTGTTTGGTGACTATTGGACGATTTAGGTCTGTAGCAAGTGCCCTAACCAAGTGTCACGAATAGCAAGGTACAAACACATGCAACAATGTTTTTGGATGGATGTTGGGTCAAAGATGTTGACCATAGAGGATCAGTTGATGGAAAACTTGAGGAGGCCTTAGGATTTGTTTGGAGGAGCCCACATGGAATGTTAGGTAGCTTACCAAGTAGCCAAGGTAACAATAGGCACATCATATTGGAATGCAAGAGGACAACAACAAGGATTTTTGTAGATGTTCACTTGATGACAGTTGGATAGATATCCTAGGAGAGGACATGATTGGTGCCCAGATTTGCATAATAGCTCCTCTATTGCAAAATAAAGGGAAGATTTATGAATTCTATGGGCATCCATGTGTAAGGGTATCTTAGGTGTGGGGATGCCCTAACTAGGAGCAGATGCTATAGTGTGGACTTGGTTTCTCATGGACTATTGGAGGGTAGCATTAGAGAATACCAAGTGTGCATGTGATTGGGCACTTATGGTATACTGGAGGACAACGTGATAGTGTCCAAGTTGGAGCCCGGTGAGAAACACCTTAATGGACAAAGGCAGTTGCGAGAGAGGTAGTTGTTGATCTCAAGGGTTTGATCAACTAAGAGTAGTTTATGGAGCCCAAGACTTGTGTGTGGGGAACAACTTCTACAACAGATGATGGGAAGTCCTCCTATCCCATGTTCATTGTGGGAGATGAACATATTGCATTGATAGGTGGCAGCCCTCTGTGCCCTATGTTGGTCTTCATCAGTGTAGTGCAGGAAGGTCATAGTGGACTAAGTCCCTAAGTTGCTAAGGAGCAGTAGTGGGTAGTTGAGAGTTGTTCACAAGTGGAGCTGTGAAGAACTCGACATGAGTCTTAATGTGTTGTGGCCTTGATGGACTAAGCCACAACTAGAGAGAATATTGGATAGCCGAGATTCAGTGGCCAAATGGACTTGGAAAATTGGTATAGGTAGGATTTGTAGATCGGGAGCCAAAGGATCGAGTAGGTATAGGGTACGACTGAGGGGAGGTGAGAGAGTTGGCTTCATCAACCATATTGTCAGAGTATCTTTTTGAGGGTAGATTAGTCTTCAATGGACTAATACTAAGCCCCAGTTTGTATCTTGTACTAGTGGATGTATGAGGGCCATTATCCCTAGTATGGGAGCCCTAGACTATTGTATTATATGTTGTTAAATATAAGGATGTTGGATGTATGATTTTATGTTCTTTATATTCCACTTTGAAAACTAGTGTCATTGAGATTCTTGGTTTGGTGGCATCATATATTTTAAGACTGTATCCTAGACCCAAGGTCATGGAAATTCAACATGACCTACTAGAGAATATTTAGGATCATATCCACCCACCAAGTCAAACATTGGGATTGGGTGGTAATTGTGGCTTCACATAGAGTAGATCATTTGAATATATGATATCAAGCATCTATGATATGCAATGTGTATATGGGTCGCTGGAGAGGTTGGTAAGACTAACTATCCAAGGAATGAAAGGATAATCGACCATACCTAGATCATTGAGGTCTAGGTCGAGACTTATGTTAATTAAGTGAGAATGTGGCTAGGGGTACCATCATGCCCCCAGTCATGAGATACCTCCCCCTAGCATATGATGATGTAGGGGACTTATCGAGTATGAAAAGGTGGGAATTATGCCCCTAACCGAATCAATTTGTCGAGTTCCATTATGTTCCAAATGCTCAAATAAGGGATTTAAACATTCAACCCTACTAGCATAAGAGTATCTAGAGGATGATGAGTAGATGTAGAGGCATAGGTGCCCCCCAGTTTCATATGAATGGTTATATCGTACTATGGACATGCCATATGTATTTAGAATAGTGGACTCTAAACACTTATTATGTATATTTCGATACATAGTATGACTATGCATGATATTGGGGTGTTGCCATTTGTTGTTATGGTTGTCTTATTATGGGAAGAATAGATAGATACAGTTGGAGAAAGTTAATGGTGGATTTTCAATCTCGTTTGGCACTGTATGTGTAAGTCAAAGGGACTGAATTTGTGGGTTCACATACATGGTTTCACCATACCCAAGTGTGGCTTTGAATATAGTTAATTGATGCTCACCTATATGACGCTAAGGTTGGACAACAACAATGTCTAAGGGACTAGGTTGTTGATTGATGATGGAGGAATGATTAAGTGGATCATCCATAGGGTGATCTAGAGTGATATGGGACTCTAGAATTTATTCAATATGGGGAAGAATAGTGCCACTAGATTCAACAATACTAGATACACTAGAAGGGTTAGTGAGAATTGCTTCTTCTAGACCCTCAAAAGTGGATGCCCCTTTATCCAATCATTGTGTGGAAATGTAATGGCCACAAGGTGGATGTGGTTTGAATTCATGGGTTATAAGTAAGGGGTGATGGAACCAATCATAATCATGGGAGACATGGTTAACATATGCATCGCCTGCAGGAGGATACAAATGAGAAGTGGATGCAAAATCCACTGATGTTGACATTGAATCCTCTTCATAGGATGGTTCAAAAAAAGCATGTTCATAAACTCTTAAGGATTATGAAATAATCGATCCCATAGATGATTATAGGTAGAGAATAAGTGTTGAATTATCTTTCATCTTGACATCAAGAGGGGGAGTCACAATGTTGGGTTGAGAGACCTCCTGTCCTTGTAAATAATTGGTACCAGGACCCACAGGTGGAGAAGAATGAGAGTCACCACAAGTGACAACGAGTTTTTGAAGAACATGGAGTGTATCATGAAAGTCTTCAAGATGAGGATAATCATAAGAATAATGTATATACATGTCACACAAAGCACAAGGCTGATTTGTGCATAATGACTTATTCTTCTTGGTGTACTTAGGTAATGTGACTCACACCTCAAGAATGTTGAGGTCAATTTGAGTATCTAAGACCACACTTTTAACATGAGGGAGCTCCTAACAATTATTGGTGGTATTCCTAGGAACATCACACAAAGCACATGGAGCAGTAGGCTTATGTGGCTTAGGAGGAGTGGTAGTCACTTGCGTTGTCTTGTCCTTTCCCCCCTTTTTGTGGGATTTTCCCCCATTGATAGATGCTATCACAACAAGATTAGATTCCTGCTAAGGTTACTGTGGAAATGAATCAAAGGAAAGGGTGTTAGGAATAGATTGAACTTGAGTCAAAGCCATGTAAGTTTTGAGCTAGTTAGGAGGAGTGTTTGCAACAAGATCAATGTACCAAACTAAGATCCTCAAAGTCATGTTAAGAAGACTCATCATGGCCATTACAAGAGTACAAAATATTCTTGGTAATGGGAATAAGAAAGGTATCTGACCAAAGGGGAAATGACCTATAGAAACTCCACCTAAGGGTGGATGAGATGGAGGAACACCACCTAAAGGGAATCAACCTAGAGGAATTGTTCCTAAAGGATGATCTAAGTCATGGGAAACAAATTGCTAAGGAGATGGCTACTAGGAAGAAGTACTGGACTTCTTGTTGGAGGCTTGTGATGATTGAAGCATACAAAAAATTAAAGAGATATTTTTAGATGAAACTAGATATAGGCGAGAATAAGCACCAAGAAGCATGGAATATTTATAAACTCTAGGGGAAACATCTGTGAAGGTAAAGGGGTCTTATTTCCCACTGTTGATGAAATGGTATTTTGGGGGGAAGCATGGGACTATTGGCATTATGATGCATGTGTTGTACTTGATGGCAGCCAACTCGTAGAAGATCAACTCACTTATATATATCTAGATTAATCTACAGAAGAGATATCAGATGTGACAAAATGCATGGGATACCGGACAACTCAAAGGAATCAGATGACAGTTCTCTGTAGGATAAGTTAGCTTTGCCATCAAGTCCAAAGGGGGAGATTGTTGGCATTATGATACATATGTTGTACTTGATGGCAACCCACTCATCTCAGATGATAAATTATAGTGCAGCAAAGTTCACGTACTTTCATGCAAAGAAAATTTCATGCACCTTCATGTAGAGAAAAGTTCCTTTCATGCAGAAAAAAGTTCACGCACTTTCATGCAGAGAAAAGTTCACGCACTTTCATGCAGAGAAAATTTCACGCACTTTCATGCAGAGAAAAGTTCACACACTTTCATGCAGAGAAAAGCGCACGCACATGGGAAATTTTATGGTTGGTTCATGGTATTAGTCCGACAGTTTTTGATCCTATGGTTTTGGTCTGTGGTATTGCATCCAAAAGTGTTGCCAAGTATTGGGTCCATGGTATTGTTTTGTTATGGTTTTGGACCATGGTATTGAGTAAGGCCTAAGACTATAAAAGGAGAAGAAGATCATTAGGCAAATGCATGGAAAAGACTTGAATATCTGATGTAGTATGAGATCTAGTATGCAGGATATGGGTTATGATGCATTGCTTGATCCGAGCTAAGGAGGGTTATCACCGGTTGATGGAGAACAAGATCTAAGGAAAGGTCGGGATCAAATTGTTTGAAATGAATCACCTTTATATGGTTTGATCATGGATAGACTAGATCTGAATTATTGATGCATGTTTTATTGTACACATGTTATGGTCTGGGTATTACTGATGTCTGAAACAGCCGCAAAGTCATGATTGAATATGTATTGATCTATACGCGGGTTTGATTCATCGTAGTAGCGTATACATAATGAAGTATGATGTTTGAAGTTGCAGTTGGGTTTGATTGTTATTGCAGAGTTCTGTAGTCTGCTCTGTGTTCTGGTGACTATGTTGTTGACAGGGTTTTAGTGTTTGATGATGCTAGTATTGATTGTTTTGTGCTTCAATGATATTGATGGGTCCAATATGAAGATTGGATGAAACGTGGCCTTCAGATTATAGTGTTGTGCTTCAGGAGTATCCAGTCTGAAAATGTATGAAACGTGGTACCTAGAGGAAGAAAGAGAAGGCTGTTGCCTTTTGTAGGTCAGTACCTACGTACTAATACATCAGCTAGTACAAGATTTAAGGGGGTGGTAGCTCCCTTCCTGTAGCAGCTGGAGAATGAGTAAAGGTTGGAGAATTTTAGTAGGCCAGCACCTACGTACTAGTAAGTGGATCGGCTGGTACAAGAGCTAAGGGGGTTGTAGCTCCCTTCTAGGAGAGTCTGGAGAAAAAGAGAAGGTTGTAGCCTTCTACAGGTACAAGCCTACGTACTGGTATAAGACTGCACCAGTACAGAACTATTATAAAAGAAGTTTTTTATTAAAAGAAGATAGAGACGACTTGCAGCAGGTGGTTTTCACCCACATTGGGTTTCCACCTTATATCATGGTGTTCATGTGTGCTTCTTGTGTGTGATGATCTGTT
>APFE031221092.1:2322-29904 GCA_000404065.3 Pinus taeda | reverse complement strand
CAAGTCTCAGACCTCAACTCTTCAAAACAAGCTTTGGAAATGAGAGAAAGACATCAAAAAGCAATGTAACTCTGGTTCTGCACTTTCTCTCACTTTTGCCTGCGGGCTCGCACCTTTTTTTCACAGTACCTGCGTACTTATACGCTCTGTATGTAAAGGGGAGGTGCGTACCCCTGTGAAAGTCAAAAGGCGTAATTTTTATCTTAAAAAATCACTTTGGGTTAATTCTAGATGTTTCTAGAAGGAATTTTGACGTGGATTGTTCGCTCCAAAGTGGTTCATGCATCCCAAAAGAGAAGGAGCTAATCCCTTGTTAGGAGGAGCTATCCGTTTGAAGGAGGATTCTATCCCTTTGAAGGAGGACCTGGTAACTTCCCTCTATTGCACTATAAATTGAGGCATTGGGTTAGTGGCTAGGGAAGTTAGAAGCTAAACATTTTTTAGGTTAAATGCTAGTGACATCAAGACTTCCTATTTGAGCTTAAGAGGAGAGATCACATACCTTTTTGGCTTCATTGGGGAGTGAGTGAAGCTTGTCAAAGTAGAGGAGACTTCTTGTTGGACCCTGGAGGAGCTTGTACAGCGTTCAAGGCAAAGGTTGTAAATTTCTTCTTCTTTTGAATTAATACAATCAAGCTCATTTTTTCTCAACAAGTATCTCATGTTATTTGTTTCATGGACTCCTTGACTTTCATGTTAAATATGTTTTATAATACTGGTTATTCAGGTGCTATTTAATCATTTGCCTTGTTTGTGTTTGTAGGTTTGTGACAAAGGAACTTACTTGGATCAAAGAAGCGAAGGCATCTCCAAACTTGTGTTGGACATGAGGTAGGCCTTAAACACATTTGTTTACCATTATTTATAAAACGCATTTAGAGAAAGATAGTGTCTGGTTGATTTGTTTGTCATTAGGTTCATTAGATTCTAGGAAGGTCTATCTTTTCCGCGAGATCGACTCATTCCGCATGACACAAACCAATCGCAAAACTGCAGAATACTTTTTACGTTACGGCAGTCAATCTTCCTAAATGTTGTGTTCAGTGCATTGCGATCAATAGGGCAGCAGACACGGCTTCCTAAGGATAAAGGATATAGCCTATTGTGGTCTCCTAATATATACTCGACGGTACGTGGGAGCTCCGTACTAGCACTTGTCATCTCAAAGAGGAGGAATCACCCAACCTACGATGAAAGCGATAGTTACCAGGCTTTACGACGTTGGAATTCGTCTCTAGCCTAGACTTCTAAATGTTGTGCATTAGATTCCAAATAATTTTTATGTTCATTGAAATTTATTTTACACTTGATCTTTCTTAAGAAGTTTTCCTTTAAGGTTCATCGTGTGATGTAGATATACAATTCCTAAATATGCAATCTAAGATGATAAACAGTTGTTTATTCTTCTTTTTGCAATGAAAATCCTAGCTACTAAGGAAAGAGAAGTAAAATCCTTTCATCATAAAGTAGAGAGCACACACTAAGATGCATTGTCCTAAATCAATTTCCACAAGCAGTCTAAATGCAAATGCACATGCATGTATTTTTTTTCACTTTCTTAATGTGTGAATGACAAAAAGAATGCTAAGT
Source organism: Pinus taeda (assembly GCA_000404065.3). Classification (NCBI taxonomy): domain Eukaryota; kingdom Viridiplantae; phylum Streptophyta; class Pinopsida; order Pinales; family Pinaceae; genus Pinus; species Pinus taeda. Next base: position 28,314 of record APFE031221092.1, on the reverse strand, counting down.
ACAGATCTAAACTATTTTTTCAAAGCGATAGTACTAACAATTTTCTTTTCAAAAAACGAAAGGAAGACTAAGACGACACTTTGCGATTTCGAATTCAAAAATTGCTTTCGACACTTGAAATACTATTAATTCAAATCAAATACAATGACAAAAGTGTAATCGACTATCAACAAGAGGAAGACTCTTTTCTTTGACTAAAAACGACACTTGCGACACTTTCAAATCAAAACACAATAGTTTGATTAAGCTATTGTTTGCCAAGGAGAACTATAAATGACGAAAAATACATAAAAACATTCACAATTCTTTATCAATGGAGGCTGAATAATACAAAGGAAGGGAATTTCAACAGCGACATACTGATCACAGACAGTAAAACTATTGAATAAAGCTAAAGAAAATGAAGAAAAAACAAAATTTGGAGGCAGAAACAGTCTTATCTGATCATCGCACCTATAACACAGGGAAACAGGGATGCATCTCACCTATAGCACACGAGAGGTGCAATGCATCCAGACTGCCAATGGGAGATAGTGCGATGGTCCAAGAACAAGACTGAGCTTGGTTTTTTCTCACAGTGTGCAACTGGATTCAGGGGTTTAGGCTGAGCTAATGATAGGCAGTAAACGCAAAGTATAGGGGCTGATCTAATGAGGTTACTTGAGCTACCACCAGGGCACTTAGGATGTTTGCAAGTCAGTTGTTCAGTTCATAAAAAAACCCGGAGATTGACTGAAGCAACATTGATCTAGTTTGCACTTGCATAGCAAATGCAGTTCGAAGGCTAGCTAGTTGTAGTTTATAAAGAAAAAAAATATAAACAAGCAAACAAGCTATTCTCTCCCCATTGGAGTCGCCATTTTGTTATTGGGAAAACTAGTGTCCATTCAGAGCTACTAGTCCCACTAAGATGGGTAGCTATCTTAGAAACAAACAAACTAAAGTTACTTGTGTTTTCCTTTATGAGAGATAGATGACAGAGAAGCAGAGACTACCAACCTCAGTCTTTCACTTGGCTCCTTGCTTGTTTCCTCCCTCCTTTAACAGAGCTTCGCCACTCCTTCTTTACTTGTCCCACTTCAAAGAACACTTGTAGAGTCAAAGCAGTGTAATACCATCAAAGCATAGAGATCTATAACCATAAAAAATATAGGATCATATATATATTAACCATACAAATGCATATATCAATTCAAGATTCAAATATATACAAGAATATGGAGGAAAACTCAAATAGATTTATTGATAGTAGTAGAAGAGAGGATTACAACCCATTGGTCTAACCTAGCACCATCTTCCCAGCGTGAAAGTCCTCTTCACCTCATGAAAAGCTAGATCACCCAACACTATGATGTTCCACAGAGAAACCAACAACACTTCCTTATAGGATACAAAATTCCAGCCTTTTGGATCTCTAGGATGAGGGATCCATATATAGATGTTTGCAGGTGGGTGAGTCAACTTCTGGGATTTTTATTAGTGTCATCTCTTTGATAGTTCTTGGTTCCACTTGGATATTTCATGATCTCTTATTCATCCCTGGGCGAATTCAGAGAGGCAAGTGTCAAATGGGCAGTTTCTAGAAGATTCTCTAGGTTTCCACCTAGCCAACTGCCTCTGCCATGTGTCTGCTCTCGTTCATTGCACCATACAGAAGGGCTTTTCAGTATGCATCATACTTTTTGCATGTGGCAGGTGAGATGCATCACACCCTTAGCACTAAGCAGTTTGTATGGTCTTGTTTTGACCAGTTCTGAGTAGTTTTTCAGGGAGAACTTCTGGGAGATGATGTAATTAGCTGACCTTGCTCCTTTAGGGTATGAAACAACACTTTTAGGGGCTTAAAAGCCATTGGTTTATGGACATATGAGATTGGGGTTACAGTGCCCAAATATGTCTATAACACACTTGTATTTATAACCTTTTAAGGTGGTCCATTTTTCTTTAGGGCTGACCTTATCAAATATGCACATGTGGGATTGTCTTCATAAGTACACTTTCCCTTATCCAATTTAAGTGATATTTAGGTTTATTTTGGTCCTCTAAAAAAGAGGAATTCAATTCAATAATTATCTCCATTGTGTGATTTTTTCAAAGTGGAATTTTACCACAGTTGCATATTTTATTACTCCCTCTCAACTAGGGAGAATTCCACCTACCAATATCATACCATTGATCATCATGTCATCTTGTCATCATATCCCATCTAGTCTCAAGTATCTCATTATCCAGTATCATCACTATTCATATTGATTCATATATTTATTATTCTTTCTTATCTCTTGATTGTTCCTACTCATGTGCTAAATATTCTTGAATATAAAAGAAGAACAATTTTGAGATCGGAGGGGATCTCAATCTACCACCCTCTATCCATCGTGATACTACCCAAAATCACATCAGAGACTCAATTTTCATCATAATTGGAGAGCATATCATCAAGGAGCACACCTCAACTTGGAACCACATCAGGGAGCTTAATCTCAACCTAGAATCTCATGGGGGAGCTACTATTATGACCCCATAACAAGCAATACGATATCCAAATGCACAGGGGTACACATCTCATTCCTAGAATCACAACGATGGGCTCATTCTTAACCCAGAATTGCATAGGGGAGAAAATACCACCCAATCATATTGCATGTTGATCTTCCCATCGATGACTCTAAGCAGTCATGTGGTAGAACACATGCATCATAATCGACTTGGCTTGTACACCCCAAGTACACTCCCAAACCATTGGTGAGATGGGGAGCGATATTCCCAATAAGCGTAGCTTGTCGGTATGATGACAACTAGGGTATATTGTGTAACGACCAAAGGTGAGGGAGATACCTGAATTGCCAAAATGAAAAAGGATCACACATATCCCATGGATGACAGATAGGTGAGCAACATATACTAAACTATTTTCCATAGATCCCTCAACCCCAAGAGCCCTCCATCTCAATTCCACACCCTAGGAGCTCAACAAGGAGGAAGAGTTGTATTTTCATCCTCGATCAACGATGCTCTCTATAGATCAGTAACATATCATTGTACTCATATTTGGCAATCATCATGTCTCAAAATTAGTTTCCTCATGTTCATACATGACATCAAATCAAATATCATATTAGAACATAAACAATCATATATATATCACAAAAAGGATACCATAGTCATCAACCCTCTTAAGGAGGTGCCAATCACAATTATATTCTTGTCTCATATATCAGTATTGTCTCAATATATGTAGGTATCTCAATCCCATCTATATATGGGATTCTCTACCAATTGGATCCCACTCATTGTCATTGCAATGAACCAATGTCATATTCAGAATTTTCTCAAATATTTCTTCAAAAATATTCTTCATCTTGTCTCATAGCTAGCCATGCTAGCAACATCATGCTCAACATCGATCGTGTGTAAAGTTATGGATTTGTCATCAAAAAATATCATGCCAAAACTCATACTAAGACAGTTCCCAGATGGGCTCATTAATCATAATCCCAAACATCAACAATACATCCATGCAGTCACATATCATAGGAAGAATGTCCCAAATCAAAAATTGATCATCCTATGTAAATATTTTGAAGGGTGCTCGATGGAAACTCTATGCGAGTGAAGTGGCTCAATCATGAACTCATTTAGTTTCTATGCACATCATATATATATATATATATATATATATGGTATATGTATATGTATATGTATATGTATATGTATATGTATATGTATATGTATATGTATATGTATATGTATATGTATATGTATATGTATATGTATATGTATTGTATATGTATATGTATATTATATGTATATGTATATGTTATATGTATATGTTATATGTATGTATGTATGTATTGTATATGTATATGTATATGTATATGTATGTATGTATGTACGAGTGTTCAAAATAGAACATCAATGCTTAAATGAATTGTCGATTGCCAAGTTGATTTCAACAATATATCTTCACAACTTCTTGAAATTCAATAGGAGTGTCCAAGGATTTTCATTTCCACTTCTTCAATATCTTTTCAATATATATTCTCTTTTCCCAACTTTAGAAATCAATTCATCATGCCATGATTCAGTATTTCAATCTTCAAAAGCCATATCCCTCTTACGTACATCATTCGAGGTTGAATACCTATTAATAGTAGTCTATCAGCATATAAAACCAAAATCAAAATCAAATTCATACCTTGGAACACTTATGAAGTAGAGGTTTGGATCAATAAATCTTCGCGGCTTCACCAGATAATTGTCATTGTGGAAATAATTAGATCGAGGAGCTTGCTTCATACAATGCTCTCCACAAACATAATAGTTTTCCAAACCAATATGCTCAGCCTCACATAAATTAATATTGTACAATCAAATCAACTAAGTCAGATCATCAAAGTTTAGATGTTAGATCAAAACCAATATTAAAATCATCACAATATCACAGTATTAGAATCTTTAGACCAAGTGACAGGTAGAGCTCTTATCAAGTACTGACTCCATCTATTATCATGCCAACAAGTTGTCATTTGCAAAGAAATATCAAACCAAACTTCATCAAGCCATCCATATGATATATAATTCACTAGATGCAAATTCATACACCAAGAATAAGTTATGCAGGTTCCATCCATTCATTGTCATGTTACTTCACATTGAATCACAACTGTCAATACTTCAACCATTGTGCTAGGAATAATGAGGCCAATATAAAATTATTATCAAACACCAATATTAGCCAATGAAGTTCACTATGCCTATAGGTCAAATCCCAAATTTGCTATCATAGTAAGATATATAGTCCAGAACATATCTCAACATCAATTAAAAGTTCTAAATCATTCTTAGACATCATGTCAAAAACTCCAAACAATGCTCATCTATATCAATCAACCAAATCTAGTCATACTTTTACAGCACAAACCTCAACGGTTAAATCATAATGACATATGCATATCTCAGTCACCTGAAAAACACAAGTTCAATCAACATATTCACATTATAGAAAATCATTCAAGATTCTTTGTTCATAGAACTTCTTGTTGTCTGCTTCATGTCTATAGTACTAACTTCCTTTAGGTGAACATTTGATTTCATGCACAAAACTTCATTTTTTTGTCCTGCAGGTATGGTTACACCCATATGCCTTCTTCTGTGTGGTTGGGAGATTACAGTCGCACACTTAAATATGTTATGCGAGTGAGTGTGGCTTCAACTACCAAACCTTAGGTCAGAACTGTCTCAGTGCCTCATTTGCACCCTTGAGATTTCTTCCATGTGGTTGGGAGGCTATATTCACACCTATAAGCTTTCTTCTATGCGAGTGAGGCTTAAAGTAAGAGAAAATTATCTCACCTCAAACCAAACTTTGCTACAGATCAACGATGTGAGATATTTTTCTATTCTTTCCCACAAATCATACTTCAACAGTAAAGAGTATAAAATTAAAATGAGAATAGGAGAAGGGATATTATGGAGATGTTCTCCCTTTGAATGGGAATCCACTTCAGTCATCTTTATTCACGCCATCAACTTGTCTATAATACTATCATGCATAAGCAAATCTACTATATCATAAATTCAGACCATATCACATATTCATCATGGTTATATTATGTTATCATTAGCTACTTCATCATGGCATCAATCTCTCATTAAGGGTTAGTGTCAAAAATATAATAGGGGAAAACTTCAAGAATCATGATCACACGTAATATGTATTTGTCACATAAATCAATCCATCAAGTCAGCGCATTCAATTTTATCATATGCCATAATTACTAAACACAATAAAACATAACCATGGTGAACAAGAGATCTTGAATATCAATCTCATTGTCATACTTCTATTATCATGGTTACCATGATTTTCACAAACAAATAGTGTCAAGTTACCATTTACTAGAATCAAGGTTCTAACCTTCTTTATGGGATCAATATATCCAAAAATGATAGAAGTTAGCCAAACATCAAGTATGCCAGTCTATCAAAGATCAACATTAAGTAGCTCATAGAATCAAGACGTCCATCACGATCAAGAAGTAAGATACTTCTTCAATACCAAGTGCACCATTTCATTGTAAGAACCATGAATTAAAATTTCTTTCATATGCATGCATGAACCATTTGAGAAGGGGACATTCTCATCATACCTTAGGGCTTACCTTTCCATTCAATATTACAGCTGAAACATAACATTGAAACAATATATCATGCATACCTTGTAGTATTCAAATACTTGTGAATAGTTTCATTTGACATAGGAAGCTTGCAACACTTTATCAATAGAAAATGCATGTTTTCATGTGTTTGACATATTTCAATTGAAACACCATAACAAAATGTGGTGCAATGGCCACAAATTTTGCATGAAAAGGTTAGATGAAAATATGAAAACTTCTGATAGTGGGATAATTGTAGTATTTCAAGTTATCAATGTTTCCTCTAGAGGTGACAAACATCCAAAACTATATAAGAATCGATACTATGGGTATCTACATGATATACTTGAGTGTGACTTTGAATCCTTCAAATTATTTGTGTTCTATGTCAAATGGTTTAGGCTACGAATCCATGAATGTGACCCTAATATAGCTATTATTGAGCATGCTAACAGATTTACCATGGTTGATACAAGGAATCTTGAGCCAGGATCAAAGTTATATGTTCTTACAAACCAATGTGAATAGGTATTTTATGTAGGTGTTCCAGGTAAAGTAGGTTATTCATATGTTGTTAGATATGATCCCAGAGGAAGGATTCTAGAATATAATGTAAAGGAAGAAGATGAAATTGAAGAATAAGATGATGTAGAGAAGTAGGGGGTTCATGGAGTGTCAGATGAAGATGGCGAAGAAGTTCAAGGAATATATGTTAATTGGGACAATATTAATTTGGATGAACTATATGATATTGACATTGTGTCAGACAAAGAACTTGAAGAAGTAGAACCAAATGTAGAAGAGCATGTTCCAGATGATGATATAGATGATGATTATGATGATTATTCTTATTTGGTGAATCCCTTGTACATGAATTTTGACCTGGATGATACAGATTATAAGATGGATAAGGAAGAAGATTAATGATATCAAAATGTTGAAAAGTACGAGGTATGTATTTATATGTTTTTTAGTTGGTTTGTTCTCTTTCATTCACCCTAAATTTTTATTTTCCTAGTTTTTATGTTTCAATGTTACTGTGTTTCTTTCAAATATATTATAGTAGATAGATTAGGTATCGTAGAATTGAGAGTGAAGTGAGGGGGGGGGAGGGGCCATATAAGCTTCCACCTTCATGTGGTTGGCCTTGTTACGTAGAGAATATATTATTCTTGAAATGAAGAGAAGCTCGTTTACATATCTACTATAATTTCTAATTTTGACTTTGATGGTTCATTAAGCAGACGTATCAAGTGAGTTGGGTGACGGGTGAACCAGGTGACATAATAGTCAGGAAGACATGCAGAGTAAGGTTTTGTTGCCTTGAGGGGGCTTGGACCCATGTTCAAATTTAGTTGTGCTAACCAACAAAACCCTACACTACCTTCCCTTTTGACAACAACTCGTGTAGCGTAGGTTGCAGTCTCACCTGTGGAAACATTGGGGGGTGCTAGAACCAGTTTTCTGCATCCAAACGGCTATGTGATGTGTTTTATATAGATATATAGCTTTATCTTGACCTTCATGAAACCTAACCCTTGAAACCAAGAAATTACAGTAAATAACAGTTAACAGAGTTATGTCCTTCGCTAATTTCACTAAACATGCATAACATCATGCATATAAGCATATCTATGTCTTCGCGAATCTATTAAGTATTTTTCCTTATTAAATTCATTCAACAGGTCATAAATACAGTAATTTTGGAAATACAAAATAGTACACAGGTACATAAATATCACTTCAAATATGTCTTTATTAGGCTTCAGATTTTTAGATAAAACTCTTTCCAACCCTACGCACACAAGTGCAGGTGCCCGCGCACTCAGCTGCAAACTTACCAAGGTCTTCATGCACACAGCTACAGGAGCCTTCCCCTTCACCCAAGTAAAAAATAGATAAATTCAAACTCAACTCATGCACTTCTCTAATTCGCTTTGACTCTCCTATGACTTCCTTTTATATTCTTCCTTCATTATAATACCATGGTCCCTGAACCATGGGCGGGTCTCAAAACAACTTGAATTTAACAAACTAAGGGGATTTGACCTTCCTAAATCCCGTTTGGCTCCTATTAACCTAGGCTACTCATGCTTCGCTCCTCAAAATGTGGAGACTTTACAATAAATTTAACAAAACTTAACAAAATCTGACCCCGTCCCAACATGTCCCCAACACAAAGCTGTGACTTGTCTCGAGTCACTCTGCTAGTGTTGCCTCAACCTTTGCTTGTATGCCACTAAATTTGATCTTCAACACTTGAAGATCTATTGTTCCATGGACAACGGCCTCGCGAACTTCTTCAACCAAGTTTTCTATCGTTGGACCATCGAATGCAAGGCCCATGGTTCTCTATGTCTCCTGAAGAGATTTAACTTACTTTTGGATGGTTTGTGATAGTCTGCTTGCTTCATTAGCCCATGGCTACGCCCATGAGGAAATGATAGAGGCCTTCTGATGCATCTCATCAATCTGGGCATGTATGAATTTCCCTTCTTGGAGTCTGGTGAACCTCTGCATAGGTGCTAAGGTCTATGTTGTCACCCTCATCTCATAAAACTACAGTTGCTTTTTGTGGATGTCAGATTCAATCGTATGCAATTTTGGGTCCACCTGTAGTGAGGTCCACATTTCCATTGTCTGCTCAAATAATTAGTTGCAGTCCTTGACTGTAATGACCAAAGTTGTCATATCAGCTTTAATATCGGCAGCTTCACGCTAGTCGCTAACCTCTACGGGTGTGGTTGGCTGCAACTTTAGTTAAAGATCTAAAATCTAAAACTACAGCTCAAACGAACCTTTTTGGTTTCCTCCTTGGATTCCTTCACTACAGTAGCTAACTTATGAATTTTCTCCGCAGAGGCTGCCTCAGCTAGAATTTGGAGCTCAAGGAGCTTGCCCCATATTCGAGTAAGGGCTGCCTCTAGCTCATATGAAATTCCTTGGTGTCACTCATGCAAGGTATGGATAGTAAGTGTTGCAAGGTTGATACTTATGTTGGTCATATGGAGTAGCCTGGCCTGATCCTCAGCTGTTTCAATATGCAAGGAACCCTATGGCAACATCATTGTGCAGAGTTCACTAGTCATCTCTTCCTTTGACATCCGACTTGCATGAATCTTGCTTGGTTTACCCATGCTTGCTTGTCTTATGCTCACTTGGATCACTCATGTCTAGACCTGCAATTCCTTCTGGCCCTGTTGTATTTTTTTCAGTACCTGATGGTACTGGTCCTCGACGTGTCCTCATATGTTTTATGTGGCGAAGCAGACAACATCGCCTATCTCATCAAGGTCCCCCTCTATGAGGACCAATGGTGTAGTACTCACAGACTTATTAGACTTCTACTTCTTACGGGGTGGCTTCGAACTTTGCTTCTGTATATTCCTGATCCTGAATGGGGACTCAAGTCCTCTGATCTGACATAAGGGTCTACGCCCCCTTCCTCTTCATCTACGGTTTCTACCTCAACATCTTTGTGCTCTATCTTAGGTTCTTCAAGGTTAATGATGACTTGTGATGTTGTTGCTTGCACATCTTTTTTCTTATGTGCTTCCTTCTCTTTCATAGAAGCCTTATGTGCTTCTTTCTCTTTCTTAGAAGCCTTATGTGCTTCTTTCTTCTTGTCTTTCATGGCCTCTATTACAGTTGTTATTTTCCCTGTTTCTACTTTTTTGGCCTTAATCGTTCCTGCTATTTCACCAGATGGGGTGAGCCAATCGCTCAGCCAGTGGCTGATGACCCCCATAATATCATCCTTTGTGACTAAATACAACAAATTGTGCCATGTTCCTATGGCATCCTTCTTCACGTACATGGACAGATTATGAAAATATGCTTTGAAGTCTGCTATATTTTCATGCTACACATGTAGACTGGATGATAACTATGGTCATTGGTTGATCACCATCCACAACTCTAATTCAAACAATACCCAGAACATCTTGGTTTCAATGATATGGTCAGGGTCCTTCGTTTCCCACAGTGAGGCGAATTTTGCAACCTCACACATGTCAAGATCTAGTGTTAGGAACTAGATATCCTCAGGCATCCTCCAAGCTACCAATGGGATCAATAACAGTAACCACGCATATTGGAACGCTTTTCCATCCTCGTGGGCTTCGTGACAATCATCTGGGAATTCTTGGCAGAGGCACTTTGCCCAATTGAATTGGACCCCCTAGCTGCAATGTGCATATAAAGATACCACTAGTGTCAGCACTTCATTGACATAACACTTCCATTATTTTTCCTACCAAAATATGTGCAGAAAACACATTGCTCCATCTAAGATAGATCTAATGGCATAGCCTCACGACTTCTTCACCAACCCGAACTCGCTCTTCATCGGATCCATGAGATTTTTCTCTTGTGACTTCCCCACAAAAGCATCTGTGGGGTGCGTGCCCTGATAAGGTAGCATTGTGATTATGTGGACCAGCATATAGTCAACAAGGATGGGCTTTCCTAATCAAAGGCACCCATCATGAACCAGTGCCAATAATTGATGCACACATATGGTATTAATGATGTTGCGGCTAAAATGTGGGACATATAGCATGTTGGGAAACCCCGTGTGCGTAATATTGACGACCAACTTCATTGGTTCAAACCTTTTGACGCTCGCCTCCTCGTAGTAGAACAATTTTAAGAACTTACTAGGTTATAATTGTGGTAACTTTGCATGATTGCCCAAATCCTAATCCTCCATCTTTAGAAATGGTACCCAGGCCAATAAGTCACCCTCAACAGGTACTTCCTCTGGTAGTAATGGCATGAATACCTTGTAATTCAATGAGTCAAGGTCCTTAGTCACTTTGGTTATTGATTTCCTAGAGTGTATATATGGTGGTATCCGATTAATTAGTTGTGCATCCTCTACATTGATGTTTTCAATCCCCAGAGCCAGCTCTTCTTCATCTAGATCCTGGGGTTCCATCGGTTTCTTATTTTTATCCATACGCCCCTTCTATTGAATCTCAATTGGGATTTTGCGCGTTGATTGTCGAATCGGGGATGGTTGTGACTTCTTCTCTCCTACCGTGGAGGCAATAGGCTTTGGCCTCAGTGACTTAGGCATTGTGGTAGGTACTAGTGGTGTTGCAGTCATATTGTGAAGGCTTTCCCATAAGAGTTTCTTTTGCCACTCAAAAACATTTGCCTCAAACCCAAACCCCTTCTATGAAAACTCCCTCTCTATCTCTTTCCAATCTCATCTAGACATACACCAATCATCTATGCTCAAACTTAGGCACAAAATCTCAAGTCAATCTCTTTGGAAGCAAAGTGTTTGAATGTGGAGTGGGATGTTGTATTTATAGCCCTTTTTGAATTCAAATTCATCGATTCCCTCAATATCTTCCTCGTTAATGATATTTTTTTGGCATATTTCCAAATACATGTGCCTTAAATTCCCCCCCTCCCCCCGCTCCCTTTAACAAAAAAAATAGCCATCCAATCATCTATAGTGCTTCCAACAGTCACTTTATGGCTAGGCTACATAGGAACCATCTTGCTAGCATAGTTCCTTCATCACAATTCCCATCTATGCCTTTTTCTTAACCATCATGCAACCCAATCTCTTCACCAAAATTTTCTCCTGACAAGGTAGTTTATAGTTCCACACTTCTTTCCAACTCCTTAAAGACTAAGATTGTCCTACATCCATGTAGTCATTGCGCAGGAGCAGGATCACCCCTGTACAACTTCAGCCGACTCCCATTGATTCTTCCTGGAAATAGCTCCACGTTAAGCTTCGCGAGTTGAAATGCACCACCATCCGTAATCTCCTTGACGATGTATGGTCCCAACCAATGTATATAAAAATTTCCTGGGAACTTAGTAAACTTATTATCATACAACAACACTAAATTGCCATTTTTAAAGGTGCGTTGCTTAATGTGGCAATCATGCCATGCCTTTTCCCTAGCCTTCTGCACCTGCTGATGAAAACTGGCCAATAATCGAGCTTCTTCTAACTCAAGTATTTGTACGAGGCGTTCTTCCATTATATCCCAATATTCCATCTCCGTGACTACAACAATCCTCAAACTGGGCACTATGTACTCCATTGGCATCACCGCTTCTTGTCCATAAACTAGTCGAAACGGTGTCTGTCTAGTTAGCTTCTTACATGTAGTTCTATATTCCCAAAGAACATTTGGTATGTATACATCCCAATCATTCCTCTTCACATTACAGATCTTCATCAAAGAATTCTCCAGGATCGTATTGAAATCTTCAACTATTCCATTTGATTGAGGATGGTATGGCGTGATTTTCTAATGATACATATGGAATTCTTATAGAAAAGCAACAATCATTTCATTTAGGAAATGTGAACCCCTGTCGCTCATCAAACTCTTAGGGCAGCCAAACCTAGACAGAATGTACTCAAATATAATTTTCACAGTTTGAGCAGTGTTGCAATCCTTCACAGGCTGCACCTCAACCCACCTGGTCAAGTATTTCGTCTCGATGATGATGTAGCGTGCTCATGTCTTCTTCCATGGTGGTTGAATAGGTCCCACAAAATCTATTGCCCAAATTTTATCGAATGCTTGTAATGAGACTTGCGGGTTCAGAGGTAATTCATCCCTTCGTGACAGCTTCCCAGTCCTTTGACATAAATTTCCTTCCCTACAATACTCCTTGGAATATGTATGCATAATTGGCCACCACAACGCATCTCGTAGGATCTTTTGCACAATCACTTTTATAGCATAATGTCCTCCAATAACTCCTCCATGTGCTTCAATGATGATAGTTTGTCTTTCATAATCTGGTACATACCTACGCAAAATTTCATCCGACCCCATTTTATACAAGTGCCCTTCAGTTACGGAGAAATCTGCAACCCTGACCACCAATTCCTTCTTCTGCTACATCATATATCCTTCAAGAGAAACACCTGTAGATGTAAATTAGATTATATCCACAAAATTTTCATCTACAACGTGCACAGCAAAAAGTTGCATGTCAAAAAATCCTTCATCAAGACTTGTAGGTTATTCGCCATTCTCAATATGCGTGAGGTGATCGAGTCCAACATTTAACCTTTCTAGCTTCACAATTACTTCAGATTCATACTCTTGAAACAACAGTAACCACCTACAAATTTCTACTCGTCCTCCCCCCCCCACCGTCCCCCCCCCCCGGCCCAACACAAGCTTGTTGACCAGTGTACTTCAATTTGAATGGTCTGTATACATTTTGAAGTGTGCACCCAACAGATAATGCCTGAACTTCTAGAGTTCATATACCATCACCAACCCTTCTCGCTCTGTGGTTGAATAATACTTCTCTTCCTTAGATAGTTTTTTGCTCGCAAATGCAATCAGATGGTCAATATCTCCTGTGTCTGGTTGGGTTAAAACTGCTCCTAACACTATCCAGGATACATCCACATGTACATGAAATTCTTTCTTTCATTCAGGGAACACTAGAATATGTGTTGTAACCATCTTTTCCTTAGAACATCTAAGCTTTTCTGGCAATCATCATCCCAACAAAATGTCGCATATTTGTTTAATAATTTCTACATGGGCGCAGTGATCTGCATGTATGCCTTGATGAACTTTCTATAGTATCATGTATGTCCCAATGTCACGCGCAACTATTTAGATTCCTCGAGGGAACCAAATTGATAATCACCACAATTTTAGCAGGGTCCACCATCAACCCTTTCTTACAAACAATCTGGCCCAAAAGTATTCCATATGGTATGCAGAATATACATTTCTTCAGAGTTAGGGAGATCTAATACTTCCTACAAGTATCTAGCATTAGGTGAAGACTTGAAACATGCTTTTTAACTAACTTGAACACCATCCAGTGATCAAAGTAGACCTCCAAAAACTTGTGAATAAAATCCTTAAAGGTTGTGACTAAAACTCTAGAAAAGATCGCAGGGGCATTCTTAAGTCCAAAGGGCATAATTATGTACTAAAAAGACCCCCATTCTATGGCAAAAGTAGTCTTCGATCTTTTGGTGTGATCTTGATTTAGTGATATCCTAAGAATCCATCTGTAAAAGAGTATGCTTCTTGACCACCAACGTTTTCTAAGACTTCATCTGTGAACGACGTAGGGAATGGATCATGTACATAAGCATCATTCAGATTCCATAGATCTTCGCAGATCTAGATTTCACCCTTTGTCTTCTTCTCTTGAACTACCATAGGACTAACCCAGTCTAATTCTTCTACAGGCTCAATAATCCCTGCTACGAGCATCTTATCTAGCTCTTCATGCAGCTTTTCTTTATATTTAGGATTCAATTGGTATGGGCACTGCTTTACCGGCTTTGCATATGGCTTCATATTAATCTTCATAACAACCAGATCACCTACTATCCCCTTTAGATCAGAAATCTTGGTGGGAAACAAATCCTGATATTCATGTAACAACTTTGCGACCTTGTCAACTATATCCTCATCCCAGTAATCTCCTATATTCGTGAACTTTAGCTGTGCTTTCGACCCAATGTTCACTAGCTTGGTTTTTAATGGTTTTTAAATGTCAGGCACCTCTACCTCAGGCCCAGCGACTTCGCACTGTGCTTCTAACTTAGGTATACTCATATTCCTAGGGTCTTCCTCACCTTCTTTTGTGGTAACATTGTATCATTCCAGAGCATGGAAAAACTACATACTCCAGTCAGGTTGTACCCATGTGATAGGCTGTACAGGCTTTCTAAATATCACAACCTTGATTTCCTATAATGCTTCATCAATCATTTGAATCCATCCTCAAAACTGAATGTTAGCAAAAATATTTCCTTCATAACGTCCCACTCTGTGGTTCCATGTCGCAGCTCTATTGCTAAGTACCAATTCATCGAAATAGTATCCAAGGTGTGGTAGAATATTTGTACCCATTCAGATTGTGGTTCCTCTCCCCATGCTTTCGTCTAACAATCCAGTTGCTCACATGGAATTTGCATAACCAAATCGAAACTTCACATCCTTTGGTACTCCTTCTAGTCTGCAAAATTGTTCTTATGTGTACCCCACCATCTTGCAAGCATATCTCTTAGCGTGATGTCTAATGCCTGTTCGAAATAATACTGAGAGGGAGGTGAATCAGTATTATTAGATCCATAATTTTATTTCCCAAACATATTTATATACGCTACTTCAGTGGAGTGAACTAGCATGTACACATGATTGTACTTAAAGCAACCAATGTATATGCAAAGAACTTTTGATTTAGACAATTTATAACGTATTGAGCTTAAACCAGTATATCAGAGATTTATTAGACAGTGCAGTAAAAGTAGAATAAAGCATCATACATAAGCAACACACATGAACACCAAGATATAAGGTGGAAACCCAATGTGGGTAAAAACCACCTGCTACTCTCATCTCTGTCTTCTTTTTAATAATAAGAAAATATATTTACAATCTTTTACTGGTGCAGACTCATACCAGTACGCAGGCACCCACCTGCAGAAGGCTACAACCTTCTCTCATTCTCCAACTACTACAAGAAGGGAGCTACAACCCCCTAGATCTTGTACTAGGCAATATGTTTACTAGTACATAGGTGCTAGCCTACAGAAAACTCCACTCTTCCACCAGGGACCATGTTTCATGAATTTTCAGACTTGATACTCTTGGAATACAACACCACAATCTGAAGGCCACATTTCATCTAGTTTTCATACTGGACCCAACAACAACATTGAATCTCAGAAAATCATAACTGCAATACTACCATCAAATACATCTGCATCAACCAATCACTGAAACCCAATAATCACTTTCTGAATAAACCACAACTAAATCAATCAATCACTTCACAACCCATCATCACTGAAACAAATCACAACCAATCTGATCATTCAGAACACTGTCATCAGAATACAGTCACCAGAACACAAAGCAAAACCTAGAACTTTGTAACAACAAATAGAAACAACTGAAACTTTAAACATCATACTTCATAAGGTATACGCTACTTCCATGTGTCGAACCAGCATGTATATGCACTTTTACCAAAGGAACCAGTGTACAGATCTGAAAATTCAAATTTATGATGTATATGCTACTTTGATATGTTGAACCAATGTGTATATGCTCTTTTACTAAAGCAAACCTGCGTACAGATCTATAAATGATAACTTAAACATTACAACTATTCCAGACTTCAGTCATACCCAGATCATCACATTTATCGAATAAAACATGCGTCAGTATTCAGATCTAGACTATTCAAGATCAAACCACATAATGATAATAGTATTAAGCCTTTATGATCCCGGTCCATCAACCTTCATCAACCTTATAGATGCATCCTTAGATCATATCAAGCAAACCATCAGAAGCTCACTAACTTGCATATATGATTCAACACTTCACAAGATATTCATATCCTTGCACACTTGGGCCTAATGATCTTCTCATCTTTATATAGTTTTATGCCTTTCTCAATACCTTGGACCAAATACCTCATACCAATTACCTTGGGTCAAATACCTTGGACCAAAAACATTGTTTTCCCAATACATACACACTTTTCCTTCTGTGAAAGTGCGTGTGTACGTATACGCTCCTTTTGTTTAGTAAACCTACATGTATACATAGCTTGGACAAGGTGAACCTGCGTATACCTCTCTTTCTTCATTCTTTGTAGTCTGATCTGTAATTCTTTGTTGTTGACCTGTTGCACTATGAGCTTTCATCTGAGTGAGTTGCCATCAAGGACAATACCTATATCATAATGCCAACAATCTCCCCCTTTGGAATTGATGGCAACAACAACACCAATACACTCTCCCCCTTTGACATCAAGGGAAAAGGGTGGGCCAAGATATTCTCTCCCCTATGTTGTTCATGCTCCCCCTGAGTACATGTTGAACTGTCTGATTGAGCTCCCCTTTGTACATGTTGAGATGTACTAAAACCATCCATGCTCCCCCTGAGCACAAACATAGTCTGCAAAAATATTGTCCAAAAGAATAACATGACTCTATAACTCAACTATGTGAGTATGACCTTCTTATCACTAATGACTCATACATACACCCATCTCCCAACCAAGTGGGGATATACAAAATTTGACTCATCCACCCAACCAAGTGGGATATACCAATTGCTTATAAATTACATAAATATAATTACATCATCCATCCCATGTAAAGTGGGGATAAAAATTACATCATTTGTCTAATAGGACTCATTCAAATGTATGAGAAGACATATCACACCCACCAAGTGGGATATACCAATTGTTTATAAATGACATAAATATAATTACATCATCCATCCCATGTAAAGTGGGGATACAAATTACATCATTTGTCTAATAAGACTCATTCAAATGTATGAGAATACATATCACACCCAAGACTTTTACATGACTTAAGCAATAAATATCTGAAGCCATAGCTGGACTCATCATCCATAATGCCAACAATGCAAAATGTGAGTTAAGGTTAATGCTCCCCCTCAACCTGTGCTACCTATGCATTGTTAACAAGTCAATGATCAAGTCATCTTTGTCAGTTAGAAAAAAATAATGAACGGAGCATATTAGTAGACCGTGATCATCAACATCAGATAGAGCACCCATATCAGAGCCTGCCCCACTATTTTTCTTGTCTAAAAAACATATACGCTCCTTGACCCACAGAAACCCACGTGTGTACGCAACTATTCTCCATGAAACACGCTTATAATAACCTTTCTCTGAAAATTTGGATTTAACAACAGGATGATGCAGCAACTACTCCCAGCTTTTGTCTAAGATATTCAAATGTCTCTATGGGCAATGGCTTAGTGAATATATCAGCAACCTATTCTTTGGAGGGAACATACTCCAATTTGATTCTTTGTTCAAGCACTTGTTCACATAGAAAATGGTCTTTGATGGGTATGTGCTTGGTCTTTGAGTGCATGGCTTGATTCTTTGAAATACTGATGGCACTTGTATTATCACATAGAATGGAGATGGGTGGAGTACATGTGATCTGAATGTCTTGCAAGGTTTGCATCATCCAAAGTAGTTGTGTGCAACAAGATGTAGCTACCGCATATTATGCTTCAACTGTAGATAAAGCAATTGAACTTTGTTTCTAGCTAAACCAAGACACTAACCTGGAACCCATATAGAATGCACCACTACTAGTTCTTTTTCTGTCATTAACACTTCCTGCCCAATCTGCATCTGTATATGCATGAAGAGTAAGATCTATATCTCTAGGATGCCATAAACCAAATTTCTGAGTTCCTTGAAGATATTTGAAAATTCTTTTGACTACCTGAAGGTGTGATTCCTTTGGATTTGCTTGGAATCTTCCAACTATTCCTACTACATGCATGATATCAGGTCGGGCACCTGTTAGATAAAGCACACTGCCAATCATGGATCTGTAAGTTGGTTGATGTACTACTGTTGATTCATCATTTGAGCTGAGACTATATCCTGTTACCATTGGGGTACATATAGGTTTAGAATCTTCCATGCCATACCTTTTCAAGATCTTTTTGAAATATTTGGTTTGTGAAAGAAAAATACCATCTTTATTTTGTTGAACTTGTAGACCAAGAAAATAGGTAAGTTCACCAAGAAAGGACATTTCAAATTCTTGCTGCATTACTGAAGCAAAATTCTGGCTCATGGATTCTTCATTGCTACCAAAAATGATGTCATCAACTTAAACAACAATAATTAGAAATTTATCAGTTTCAATCTTTGTATATAGGTTGCTATCTGCTGAACCTTTTGTAAAACCTTGTTTGTGTAGATATTTGTCAAGGCGGTAATACTAGGCCCTTAGAGCCTATTTCAGACCATAGAGAGCCTTTTTTAGTCGGAATACAAGTTTTCCATCATTTCAAATAATGAATCCTTCTGGTTTTTCAATATAAACTTCTTCTTCTAAATCTCCATTAAGGAAAGCAGATTTTACATCCATTTCGTATACTTTGAATTTTTGAAGGCTAGAAAGAGTAAGAAACATCCTTATGGCTTCAAGTCTAGCAATAGGTGCAAAAGTGTCTTCAAAATATATACCTTCTTATTGAGCATACCCTTTACAAACAAGTCTGGCCTTGTTTCTAATGACTTCTCCATTTTCATTCAGCTTGTTTTTTAATATCCATTTAGTTCCTATAATATTTTTATCATGAGGCCTAGGAACTAATTCCCAAGTATTATTATTCTTTTCAATTTCCTCAAGTTCTTCATTCATGGCCTTGACCCAACATTCATATTTGCATGATTCATTTACATTTTGAGGTTCGGTGGAGGATAGTAATGCTAGATAGCTTGAGGTTTCTATAATAGTTCTTCTTGTCTGTACACCTGCCTCTTTTTCCCCTAAAATTTGACTTTCTAAATTATTTTTCTGAACATACCTGGACATAGTCTTTTCTTCTACTATTATTTCTTCTTCTGGCGCTTCATTGGTTTCTTCTTCAAAATCATTGTGATTTGATGTGGGAAAATAATCCCCATATTCTTCATTGTTATAATCTTCTGTTTTATCTGTTTTTTATTTTTACATGCTTCATCAACTACAACATCAATACTTTCAACGATTTTCCCAAGTATTTTATTATAACATTTATATCCTTTACTTCGAGAAGAGTAACCAAGAAGAATACCTCCATCAGCTCTAGGCTCAAACTTACCAAGTTTTTCATCAGTCCTTTTGATATAACATTTGCTTCCAAAAACTTTAAAGTATTTTACAGTACGAGTCTTACCATACCAAAGTTCATGTGGAGTTTGAGTACTATTTACCTGAACATTTGCTTGGTTGAGAATAGTTACGGCAGTGAATGCAGCTTCTCCCTAGAAGGTTGCAGGAGTTCCAGATTCATATAACATAGCTTGAGACATTTGTTGAACAGTTCTGTTCATTCTTTCTACCACTCCATTTCTTTTAGGAGACCTTGCAGTGGAGAATTGCCTTTTTATTCCATGTTGTTCACAAAAGTCAAAGAATTCATCCGAGGTAAATTCCCCTCCTCAATCAAATCTGAGGCATTTGATTTTTTGATCTAATTCATTTTCAACCAAATCTTTGAAGGCTTGGAACTTTTCAAATGCTTCATCTTTATGCTTTAGAAGGCCTATCCAACACATTTTGGAAAAATCATCAATGAATGAAATAAAGTATTCTTCTCCACAAGGTGACTTTTTCCTTGATGGTCCACATAAATCAGTATGGACAAGTTCAAGAGGCTTACTAGCTAACCCTTATTTTTCAATGAAGTGAGCTCTGGTTTGCTTACCAATTTGACATGGTTTGCATATTGTATTTTTAGGGATGTTTATATCTAGAAGATCATGAACATCCTTGAATCTGCATGCTTTTCTTATTTGAGAAAAGCTTAGATGTCCCAATCTTCTATGCCACAACCAATTTTCATCATTTTTGCTTAGATAGAGTTGTTTTTTTCCTCCCTTGAGTATGCATAAGTTGTTTGGAGTTCTTGTACCTTTGATCATGGTCTCTCTTGTATCAAGCTCACGAACGACACATCAGTTTGATCGAAACACCACTTTATTTCCTTGATCACACATTTGACTAACACTCAACAAGTTATGCTTTAGATCGTCTACATACATAACATTTCCAGCTTTAACCTTTTCTTTCAAGAAAACAGAGCCTTTACCTTTTATGACAGCAGGAGTGTCATTTCCAAATGAGATATTCTTTTCCTTTTCTAAGGCATTATATGAGTGAAGTTTTTATTTGTCACTTGTCATGTGTTTTGAGCATCCACTGTCGATGTACCACTAATTTTCTTTTCCTTCTGCATACAAGGCTATACCACATCTTTCTGTTTGAAATTATTTCCTTCTCCATATCTTGGGATTTAATGGAGTTTTCTCCTTTTGAGATGTTTGCTGAAATTTTCTCCTGCATTCAAATTCTTCATGACCAAAGTTGTTACAAATTGAGCATTCTATTTCATTTTCAAGAAGAGAAAATTTATTATAGGAACTTTTCTTGATCCTTGTCACATTCCTTTGATTTCATGCTTCTCTAGTCATGATGGTTTTGTAAGCAACACATTGAGCAACTTTGTGTCCAAAATTATGACATGGAAAACATTGCCCATTAAAGAAGTTCCTGCAACTATCGAATCTATTG
The DNA here is from genome assembly GCA_000404065.3 of Pinus taeda. Classification (NCBI taxonomy): domain Eukaryota; kingdom Viridiplantae; phylum Streptophyta; class Pinopsida; order Pinales; family Pinaceae; genus Pinus; species Pinus taeda. The sequence goes on along the minus strand of APFE031221092.1, from coordinate 7,041 downwards.
ACTTGGTGACTGTAGTTTCTATTGATATTCATCTTTGGAGAAAATTGAGTATGATTTATCTAAGGTTGGTTGTGGGTTCTGTTCATCCTTGTAGTAAATTGAATCTGATTTACCTGGTGATCTACTTTATGCCTTTGCTGATGATTGTCATATTGTTCACTGTTCTTTGTTGCATCAAGATAGCTTTTAATGGAGGTTGACAGCTTCTGTGATTGAGATGCTTCTTCAGTATATCCAAGACCTGTCTTTATCAGAGGAGAGCATTGCACTTTGATAGTTTCATTTAAAGTTTCTGATCCTTTGGCAAATCTAAGATTGAGATATTTCATTTTCTCAAGATCCTTTCTTAGACCCACAATTTCACATTCTAGTTTTTCATTGTGTTTTTCTTTTTCAGCAAGTTGGTATGTCAAGGTATCTATGATCATATTCTTTTCTTCTAAACAGATTTTGAGTTTAGATATTTCTTCATGAAGTTCATCCTCTTCTAAAGCATCTCAAAAATTATCATCATCATAAGCCATTAGAAGTCTATAATCATTATTATTTTCATCTTCATCACTATTTGATAAACCATCGCTATCTTCATGAGTATAATAACTCCTTTTATTTACAATTTTTTTTTCTATTCCATTTTGCACATTCATTCCATTTTTCATATTTATCTTTATGAGGACATTTGGTAGCATAATGACTGACTCTACCATAGGCAAAGCATTTGAGGGTAGCTTACCTCTAAATATTTCGTAACCCCGATGAAGCTTCTTGACAAATTTTACCTCATCTTCTTCTTCTGAAATATGTCTTGATTCATTGTGTTCTTCCTTTCCTTTTGTTGAAGCTTTAAATGAGGCTTCCCTCATATCTTATGGTCCTCCTTTTCTCATATCAAAGGCAGTTAAGATTCCGTGAAGCTGTGTCATAGTGATAGTCTGCAGATCCTATTTTTCTTCTATGGAAAACACTTTTGATTCAAATTTAGTAGACAAGGATCTTAAAACTTTCTCAACTAAGGTAACTTCCTTTATTTCTTCACCCAGATTCTTCATACAATTAACAACCTCATCTATATGTAAGAAGTAAATAGCTATACTTTCATCATTGTGCACCTTAAGAGTTTCATACTGAATTCTGAGAGTTTGAAGCTTAGCACGTTTTACCTGAGAGTCTCCTTCATAGCTCAGAATGATTTTGTCCCATATTTGTTTGGATGATTTGAGCTACACAACTTTGACAAATTCTGATTGTGACAGACTTCCCAATAAAGTATTGACTACTCTGGCATTGGTCTCATATTGTTTTTTACATGTCGTATCTGTAGGAATTGTTGTTGGAAATGTATATCCTCCTTCCACAATTTCCCAAACATCTGTTCTAAGTGATTGTAGCTAGGATGTGGTTATTATTTTCCAATAAACAAAATTGCTCCCATCAAAGATTAGTAGTCTGATGGATCCCAAGCTTTCTTGATTACTCATGATGATGGATCTCCCTTCAAGCGATCAAGCTTCTTCTGAAGGACCTACTCTAATACCAATTGTTGGAAATAATACTGAGAGGGGGGTGAATCAATATAATCATATCTACAATTTTATTTCTCAAATAGATTTATATACGCTACTTCAGTGAAGTGAACTAGTGTGTACACGTGATTGTACTTAAAGAAACCAACATATCTGTAGAGAACTTTTGATTTAGACAATTTATCATGTATTGAGCTTAAACCAGTATATCAAAGATTTATGAGACAGTGCAGTAAAAGCAGAATAAAGCATCACACATAAGCAACACACATGAACACCAAGATAGAAGGTGGAAACCCAATGTGGGTAAAAACCACCTGCTGCTGTCGTCTCTGTCTTATTTTTAATAATAAGAAAAAAAAATTACAATCTTGTACTGGTGCAGACTCATACCAGTACGTAGGCACCCACCTGCAGAAGGCTACAACCTTCTCTCATTCTCCAGCTACTATTGGAAGGGAGCTACAAACCCCTAGCTCTTGTACTAGCCAATATGTTTACTAGTACGTAGGTTCCAGCTTACAGAAAACTCCACTCTTCCACCAAGGACCACGTTTCATGAATTTTCAGACTGGATACTCCTGGAATACAACATCACAATCTAAAGGCCACGTTTCATCCAAATTTCATATTGGACTCGTCAACAACATTGAAACTCAGAACATCATAACTGCAATACTACTATCAAATACATCTGCATCAACTAATCACTAAAACCAATCATCACTTTCTAAATCAACCACAACTAAATCAATCATTCACTTTACAACCCATCATCACTGAAACAAATCGCAATCAATCTGATCATTCAGAGCACTGTCATCAGAATACAGTCACTAGAACACAAAGAAGAACCCAGAACTCTCCAACAGCAAACTGAAACTACTGAAACTTTAAACATCATACTTCATAAGGTATACGCTACTTCCATGTGTCGAACCAGCATGTATATGCACTTTTACCAAAGGGAACCAGTGTACAAATCTGAAAATTCAAATTTATGATGTATACGCTACTTTGATATGTTGAATCAGCGTGTATATGCTCTTTTACTAAAGGGAACCTGCGTACATATCTGTAAATGATAACTTAAACATTATAACTATTCCAGACTTCAGCCATACATCATCACATTTATAGAATAAAACATTCATCGGTATTTAGATGTAGGTTTTTCAAGATCAAACCACATAATGATAATACTCTTAAGCCTTTATGATCCCGGTCCATCAACCTTCATTAGCCATAGATGCATCCTTATATCAGATGAACTAAACCATCAGAAGCTCATTAACCTGCATATATGATTCAACACTTCATAAGATATTCAGATCCTTACACACTTTAGCCTAATGATCTTCTCCTTTTTATATAGTTTTAGGCCTTTCTCAATACCATGGACCAAAACTACTTAGGACCAATACCTTGGACCAAATACCTCAGACCAATTACCTTGGGTCAAATACCTTGAACCAAAAACTTTGTTTTCCCAAGATATACACACTTTTCCTTCTGTGAAAGTGTGTGTGTACGTATACGCTCCTTTTGTTCAGTAAACTTGCATGTATATGCAGCTTGGAAAAGGTGAACCTAAGTATACCTCTCTTTCTTCATTCTTTGTAGTCCGGTCTGTAATTCTTTGCTATTGACATGTTGCACTATGAGCTTTCATCTGAGTGAGTTTCCATCAAGGACAATACCTGTATCATAATGCCAACAATGCTTAAAACCAATGCTCCTCTCACACGTCCCTTTCAAATTTATCAAGAAACAAAATTACATACTTTAAGCCATCATAATATGGTAAATTGCATACCTCAGTGGATATACACTAGAGTGATTTAGTAAGTCTATTGCATCTCAGCGTTGATACTTCATGCAATCTATTATGCTAATTCTTGAGCTCCTCATATGAATCTGAGTTGATGGAGTTTTCCTTTCCCCAAGTAATTCTTCCATTCATTGTAGGATTGATCCAATCCTCATTCCAAGTTGTAAGCTTATAGATTTTTTCAATATCATCTTCCTCATAGTAATCTTAGCTTGGTTCAGTATACCGTGCACCCTCGACTAGATCCAGTGGAACAATGACTCTCATCTCTTTCTTCTTAAACATCATGTTGCGCTTCTTCCAGTTGATGACTGTATTCATATCAAACACCCAATCGATTCTAAGCAACGTCAGGTAGGGATTACTATCATCCACTATTTCAATTGCCTCAAAATCAACTATAGCACGCACCCCTTCAATGTCTACAATTACTCCATGTATGTGTCCCATAGGAATAATCTTCTATTGGTTCGCCATTCACATTTGAATTGGGGACCACTGTAGTGTTGGCTTGCCCATTCTTTCTCAGGTTTGTTTAGGAAAAACATTCACATCAAAACCCAAATCTAAGATCACTTGGTCCATTTCAAATTCTCTGATTGGTGTAGTCAATCTCATCTCCCGACAAATCATTTCTTACTTTTGTCTACTTGATGCCCTGCACGTTGTTCAGGCAACGACTTCCGCTTGTGTAGTGTCCCTTCTTGGTTAGTTAGTTTTGGTGACACATGGAGGGTGATTTTGATGGAATATATAAAGATTATATATGTCAGACTTATGCATATGCTTGTACACTATAGACCTGTTGAAAATAATACTGAGAGGGGGGGTGAATCAGTATTATCTAGTTCTTTTACCAAATCTTCCTTATTTGCACTTTGAATTATTTTTGCATATCAATACCATAAAATAATGAGCATGAACAAAAACAGACAGTCACATCAAAGAACACCAGATATAAGGTGGAAACCCAATGTGGGTGAAAACCACCTGCTGCAATATGTCTCTATCTTCTTTCAAATTAGAAACTCCTTTTACAATGGTCTTGTACTGGTGCAGTCCTTTACCAGTACGCAGGCTGCAACCTGCAGAGAGCTACAACTCTCTCTCGTTTTCCAGTCTCTCCTGGAAGGGAGCTACAACCCCCTACTTCTTTTCTTTCAAGGACCACTTTTCATAAATTTTCAAACTGGATCCATAAACATCAAATGATCATCAAGTACCAGTAAGTCACCCAGATAACCAGATCCACAATAACAGTAAACTAAACCAGAACACCTTATCAACAAAAAAAATCAGTCAACAAAAGATCTTAAGACAGATACGCAATTTCCTTTTCTCTGGCCTACGTCGCTACGCACTTCA